>JBBPLB010000350.1:0-12246 GCA_038089595.1 Bothia castanella
AAGGCACTGTAACTTAGATAAATCTAGTCTAAGAATATCTATCAGCTGGGTGTACACTTCACAGAATCTAGCACTCCACTCAATCAATAGAAAGGTTTACCACTAACCATATTGAGTGATCATTGAGTGACCCATAAGGCATACATACATACCTTAACACCCCTACCTCACATAGCTTGTTCTCAAGGAATAAGCTTATTAGTTATCAAGTGTAGTATTATCTTAGGGATTTTATTACTATCTATCCACAACAAATCACAAGGAGTTACCTATCTCATTTCTTACATAACTTGAGACTCTCCTTCATATAATTCCCACACAGCCACAAGTCTCACGGTTGTTGAAGAATACATTTTATTAGTTAGTACCAAGTATCATAGCTACATAGATTAGGCTTTTGATACAGTTTAGCTACCTAGTCAACCCC
Organism: Bothia castanella; assembly: GCA_038089595.1. Classification (NCBI taxonomy): domain Eukaryota; kingdom Fungi; phylum Basidiomycota; class Agaricomycetes; order Boletales; family Boletaceae; genus Bothia; species Bothia castanella. The sequence goes on from JBBPLB010000350.1 coordinate 428, forward strand.
TTTATACCTATCAAAGCTAGAAGAAGGCCAACCCCAGTCTAGAAGATAATAATCTGTGACCAGAAAGAACACCCAGGGATCCATTTTACTAAATTGTAACTCATTTGATACTCACTATCGAGTGATCTGGTGAAAGTTTGTTGTCAACTACCAGTTTATAGTAAGCAACGGGCCTGGAGGAAAGGATTGAGGAATCCCTAGCTTTCTATTCATCTTTTCCTAGAGAAATGACAGCGCTTGAACACATGATCATGGAAAAGTTGGGCCACTCCTTTTGCATCAATGGTTTTTAGGCAAGGGAGGAGAATTACCCCCTTTGTAAGGCCATGGTCGACCATGACCATAAGAGAGTCAAAACCCTTGGAAGGAGGCAAGTTGGTGACCAAGTCAACTGAGACTTGCTAGAAAGGACAAGTGCATTGTGATGGGATTGGATAGAGGGGGGGCAGGACTGGGTGAGTGTTGAGCTTGTTAGCCTGGCAAGTAGCACATCCATTGATATAGTTTTTGACCTGAGTGGTCAGTTTGGGCCACCAGTAGTCCTGTTGGAGTCGATTGATGGTTCTAAAATGTCTCCCATGTCCAATAGAAGGAGAATCATGAGCATGTGAAATTAGGTCCTTTAGAACAGGTTCTGGCACATATAGGCATCCTTTGAAGTAGAGACAGCCGTCAATATATGCCCAGTCCTCCTTGCAGGCCCTAGAGAAAAGAGAGGAGTCAGAAGCAAGGGCATCTAGTGCCTTCTTTACAAGGGGGTCATCAGGGGTTGACGATGTGATTTTGTCTGCCAATGCGACATTGATTAGATTGATGAAGAGTTGGTCAGGTAGGAGAGTTGAGACATTATTGTTACTAGTGTTGACATCTGGGATTTGACTTAGAGCATCAGCTGGTCCCATTTGGGATCCAGGTAAGTGCTTGAACTGTAGGTTGAAGTCCTGTAGAAAGAGAAGCCATCTGGCCTATCGTTTAGACAACTTCCTAGGTTCTCAGAAGTAGGTTAGGTTTTTGTGATCAGTGAGTATTGTTACAGGATGTCCCGTTCCAGAGAGGTATTGTCACCAGGCATGTAATGCTCAGATGACAGCTAGGAGTTCTCTATTGTAGATGTTGTAGCTTCGTTCTACAGACCTGAAGATCTGAGAGAGGTAAGCAATGGGTGTAGGGCTCCTATAGTGTCTTTTTGCATTAGGACTTCCCCTGAGGTGAGAAGAGAGGCATCGGTCATTACAAAGAATGGGCTGGAAGTGTCTGACATCTGTAGTATTGGTGCAGAAAGGAAGGAGTTCCAAAGAATTTTGAAGGAATTCTGGTGAGATGATGACCAGTTCCATGTTGAGGTTTTCTTAGTGAGGTCTAGTAGGGGTTGAGCAATATCAGAGAAGAAGGGAGTGAATCTCCAATAGAAGTTGCAGAAACCTAGAAATGGGCAAACCCCTTTAACTGAGGAAGGAGGTTTCTATTCAATGATTGCCTTTAATTTGACTGGATCCATAGCAATCTTGCCAGGTTTGATGATCATTCCTAGGTATTTGACTTCGGATACATTAAACAGGCATTTAGAAAGTTTAAGGCACAACTTCTCTTCTCTAAACCATTGGAGTACTCTTTTGGTACATTCCTGGTGCTCTTTATAGTCTTTAGAGTAAACTAGGACATCATCCATATAGATGATGAGCCATCCTTCAGCGATGAGGTCTTTGAAGGCATCATTCATGTATGCCTGGAATGTGGCGAGAGAATTACATTGTCCAAAGAACATGACAGTTGGTTTATATAATCCAAAAGGGGTGATAAAAGCAGCCTTCCACTGGTCTTCTGGTTTGATGCGGATGTTATTGTATCTCTATTGGATGTCAAACTTGGTGAAGTATTTGGCTTTCTTCAGTTTGTCGATGAGGTTGGAAATCAGAGGAAGAGGATAAGCATTTTTGACTGTTACTTCATTGATGTATCAATAATCTTGACATGGGCAAAGGAATCCATCCTTTTTAGGTATGAAGAAGAAAGGGGCTGCTTGGGGTGACTTGGATGGGACTATTTTGTCTATGCAAAGATATTCGTCAATGAAGGTTCTACAGGCTTCTGTCTCCTTTGGATTCAAGGGGTATGTTTTTCCAACTTCTGAAACAAAATCTGCTTTTAACTCAATGGTGTGATTGAAGGTTCTATGTGGTGGGAGCTCCTTAGATTCTTTTTCAGAAAAGACATCAGAAAAGTCAGAAAATTCTTTTGGGAGTTCAATCTTTCCTTTTTCTGATTTCTAGGCTGCTTTGGTTGAGACGGTGATTTTCTTTATAGCTAGGAATCGAAGATATCTGGTAAAGTTTTGTTTGGTCCAGAGATCTGGGTTGAGGTTAAAAGACCTCAATAGATATCTTTGAGGGCTTCAGTCTGGGGTGAGAGAAAGAGTTTTCGATAAAGATATCTGACCAGTTGCCCAGTCTATAGAGAGATTGGCTATTCTAAGCCAGGGGAGACCAAGGATGAGATCCTCTTTTCCTAGGGAAATAACGTATGCTTTGAGTTTCTCAGTTTGTCCTTTCATGGTAATGGTGATTGGAACGAAAGAAGATATCTTTCCAGCTTGGTTGCTAGTTCCATCAGCATTTTGTGCATTTATGGGTTTTTCAAGTGGTTTGGTGGAGATTCGGTGTTTTTGAACAAGGGCTAGATTGATAAAGCACCCAGTTGCTCTGCTATCAATCAGGGCTTTCATTTTGATGACTTTTGCTCAAGTAGAAATGAGAATAGGAATACAAATAGATTGCACATGGGAATTCGTCATAAATACAGGAGCAAGAAATTGAGGGGAAGATGGTGTTGAATTGTCTTCCCTCTTCAAAAATCCTCCATAGAGACAGTTGCTACAGTCTGATCCTCATCCTCTTCTTCTTCTGTGAAACAAGTTTGGAGAACTTTAAAGATATCTTCTTTTGGGATGTTTCGCTGGGTAAGAACATTTAAGTACTCCTTCATTGAGTCTGAGGGTTCTGAGGGTTTCAATTCAATAGAGATAATCCTAACTCTTTGTGGGTTTCTAGGCAGTCTGGATGGTGGAGAGAAGGTCAATTCTTCCTTTCTGTGGTCTCTGGCCATGTGTCCTGACTTTCCGTATATGAAACATTTTCCTTTCTTCATGTACTCTGCTCTATCTGTGGGAGAGAGACAAATGTGATCCACATCCATGGCATTGGGGTCTCAGATGGATTTGGAATGGGAGGAGTGACTGGGGAAATACTTCTTTCCTTGGAAAAGAGTGTTGACTCATTTAATGTGATTATGGAAGAGGTTGGACTTCTCAATCCATTCTTTTAGAGTGGTGGGTTCCTTTTCGCAAGATAGGACTTTGACAACAATACGTCTATCCATTCCATTGATAAGCCATTTGATAAGGGCTCTATCATCCTTGATCTGGGAGTGAGTGGCAAGGAGTTGGAACTGGGAGATGAATTTTTCGAATCTGTCATCATGCTGGGTTCTTCTTTGTTTCAAAGTTGAGAGGTCAGCTTGTGCTTTTGCACTGAGATCATAAGGGGTAAACACATCTTGAAAAGCTTTTTCAAACTTTTCCCAGGTAAGTTCTTTGCTTACCTCCTCTTTGCCTAAATGACTCATCTCTGTGATTTTGAGGTACCATCCTTCAGAGAAGTCTTTTCCTTGCCCTTTACTCATTTTGTTCAGGGCCATGAGGATCTGTGTGGATTTGGAATAGAGCTTGCTGTTCATAAGAAAGTATGCTCCCATGGAAAGAATCTATCTGGAGGTGTCTTCAGGATTCCCAGAGAAGTCTTCGGGAAGATCTGTCCTTAGCTTAACAAGTTTTTCGGACATATCTTCTTCTTCTGATTTGGATTCCTCTTTCAAGTCTGTTGGGAAAAGGGGGCTATTGGGACGATGAGGGGGTGTGGGTGGTTCTGGTTCTGGTTCTAGGGGATCAATGGGTTCTACTGTTGTTCTGAGCGATGACTCAGCTACAGGAACTAGTTCGTAACTAGTGATCTGGTTCTGGAGACCCTGGATAGCTCTTCTGGTGAATCCTTCTGGGGGTGGTTCTTCTCTGTAATAGGATTCTTCTTCCTCTTCTTCTGAGAAGACTGATGGTGCTCTTAATGGATGATGTTGGGGGGTTAATGCCAGGTTGGTAGAGAAGGAGGATCCTGTGATCCTTCTGAGATTTGTTCTTTCTGAAATGATAGGTGGCTTTACTTCATGATGGAAGAAGCTATAAGTAAGCTAGTTCTTTTGTTACACTAAGGTGTAGACTCTAGCTTATAGTGACCACTCAACAGTAGGTTGACCAACTGAGTTCATTGGGTTGACTACTCCTAAGAAGTCACAATGCTGGGGCACTATTCCCAGTTGTTAGAGATAGTGACGAAGGAGGAAGACTTAGTGGGGCAGGGTTCCCACTTAAGGATCAAGGAGAGACTAGAATCTAGCTGGTATTATGTAGAACTAGCTTGGAGTGTATAGGAGGAGAACTGACCTACTTATAGTCTATGAGAGTGGCTATGTGGGAGTGGGAACTACAAGCATCATCAGAGAATAGGGATGATGCAAGAAGATAAGGTCCACAGAGAAGATGGAAACGATGGGAGAAAAGTATAAGGTGAAAGATAAGGGATGCTACCACTGGGAAAATATGATAAGGCTATAGAAAGATATAGATTAGGTAGCGAGGGGTCTGAGGAGACAGTTAAAGCTTAAAATAGTGTATGCTGTTGTAAGTGTATGCCCACGGGAATAGTTTAGTCTGTTTATAATAATGAAGAAAAGAAAGTCTAAAAGAAAGAAAGAAAAAGTTTGTAACACTTCTCTGAGAACATGACTAACTTTATTACCTTCTACTACACAGATTCTACAAACTGAGGCTCATATATGGACTATGTCTCTATAATTATGATACTTGACCTGTAAATGATTAAAACAGAGTCAAAGCTATTATGTAACTATAATGACAGACTGGAAAGCATTCAATAACTCACTCACAACTGGCCTTGTCAATATCCCATCCTAGTATCCCATCCTTTTGAATGATGAATTCCAAACCATCACAATCACAATAACCAAGGCCATTACACAAGCCATAGAGGCTCATCTTTTTCTATCAAGACCTTTATCACATGCTAAAAGATGATGAACACAAGAGCTAATGATATGTAATGAAGTTAGAGACTGCTAACCTCACTTTCCAAGCCTATAAAACATATATTATATCTAATTACTCTGATGAGAAATGTCTTGGAATCTAGTACAACAAATTCTCCAAAGCTATCAAAAATGTAAAATGCAAACACTAGTTTGACTGACTAGAAAACATCAATCAGGAAGATACATATCTGGATAGCATACAAATACATTTTAGATAAATCCTCAGATGGAAGTCCAGCCAGAATCCTAACCATTCAAGCAAAGCTCTCTGATGGCCCAACCATGCAAGTGATCTCCAATAAAGAAAAAAATAAAGTACTAGCTAACTCCTTCTTCTCATTCTCCCCTCTTAGAACACTCACCTATTCTTCAAGATCACCCATACCCCCAGATTTAAACTCTTGTCTTGATGAGGTAAAGAAAGATTGGTGAGTTTGCTAGGAAATATGATTTTTAGACACTTGTGAATATAATGAGTTGACTGCACTACTAGTTTATGAATTATTCTTGGACAACCTTTATAGTTATAATGTATTATAATTTACATATTAGCTACTATGCAATCTGATAGCAAGTAGATAATGTCTTATAATGTCTTATAAACCTTTTACAAGAAGTATAAGACTGAGTCTAGTATGTAATTAATATTTATCTTCTGATATTCTCCTAATATACTATCATATTCATCTGCCTCACCGTTATATTTCCTACAGTGATCTAGAATGATGTGGTACTTTTTTGCCTCTTTTAATGGTATTGAAACCCCTTTTCTAGTCTCATGGATGGTTCAAATAGTCTCTCCCAGATTTCCTTCAGTGCCATGATAGTGCTAGATAGTTACTCAATGTCTTGACTTCCTTCACCAAATCAGATTTCACCACATTATCTTTTCTCCCATTGTCTATCATTTATACCAAGCTTGCTGACTGACAGGCCAAGTCAGAAGAGCCCCTCCAAGCTATGATAGAAGTCAAGATGTTCAGTCACTATAAGCTGAATATGACTGACTTTGAATATGAGTTCTTAACAATGAGACTAAGCAGTGGTTCTTCATTGTAGGTATCAATTAGTTTATGTACTGTTTTGCCTCTAATGTTTACAGACATGATATCTATGTTGTCATCAAGAGAGATATCAATAAAAACCAAATACAGACAAAGGTACAAGGCCTCACATTGGACTGCCTCACCATTTCCCTGATGAAAACACTCTCAACAATTCCTAAGGTAATGTATTGTTGGTCTATAAATTCTCTTGGCTAGGAAAAGGTCCACCTACTCAAGCTATCATCAGCATTCTCAGCCCAATATTACACCAGCACACCACCTACAATGTAACAGGCAAGAATTGCTATTGATTCATAGAAGTGAGTATGAAGGCAATTGAACTGATCACTATGCCTGAGAAGACAGTAATGCTGTATAATCACAGGGTTGGTTTGGCTTGCTAGCAAGCCAGTAACAGTTAGTATAATATTCATAAGAAAATTTAAATGTCTTATTGGGCTATGTTTTCTTTACAACACATACTGATGTGACATAGGTGATAAAGGTGTCACATACTCCTATCTTTGGGTATTATTTATCAGCATAATCAATATTGGCCAGTGCTTACAAGAGTTTATAGGATTAGGTCCAATTGGGGCTAAAATACTACTGACTCTCAGCAATATCATTCAGCATGAATTACATAATTGCAAAATATTTTATTAGTACTAGTCTAGTATATTACAAATAACTTAATTTATACTGAGAAAGTAGGAACAATGTGCTCCATGTAAAGAACACATCTATCAGATGCAATGGGAAAATGCATAGGTGGGCCTTGCTGACAAGGGAGCAAACACTAATGGTGTGCTTGACACAAAAGGCATGCCCAATATAATGGGAAAGGTGCATGGGCAGGCCTTCACTGGCGAGGAAATGTGAGAGGAAGCTAGTGGCAAGAGTGCAGGCTCAGGTTTATATGAGTTTTGAGACAATGTAACCTGGCAGAGTCCAAAGCACAGGCACAGGGCCTGTTGCTATGCACTGTGTAAGGGGTGGGAATGGAGTCGCACATAACGGTGGCGAGATGCGAGCCACAACTTACCATATCAGGTAACCGCTCGAGCGTGGCACTTACTCACTGTATGAAATATACTTGTTTGGCGACCTTTATAATTAAATGTATTATAATTTGGATGCTACATAGCTGCTACATATTCTGAGTTGAGAAGACTCTTAGATATACTTATAATCTCACGTATTATTTAGTTTGTTTGTAAATTTCCATAATCATATAATCCAGGTATAATCTAATATAAATACCTGGCAAGTAAACACATTTCTGAGACAAATCCCCATAATAAATACCGTCTCGGACTATCTAGTGATGCCGGCCTCTCTCATTTCCTCTCACTGTACCTCTCCAACGTGCTGCCCATGAAGGTCCCGTCATCATCGTCAATGTGACCCAGTATAGCTGTGACGCACTTGTCGTTTTGGTCGGCCAGGATCCCGTCCACGTTCCACTGTTGATCACCAAGGAGGAAGAGCTTATGAATGGGTCCATCTCGCATGCCACGGTCACCCGAACCGGAAACAGCCGTTCGAGTCCGCATTTGCGCTCCACGATGGCCATTTCACGATCGAGTGCATCATGCGGTGCGACCTCGAGAACTCCAAGTTCGCATACCTGTCCGCCTGTCATACGACGGTTGGATACGAGGTGAGTCCGGACGAGGTGATCCATCTCGCGTCGGCGATGCAGTTTGCTGACTTTCGTTCTGTCATTGGGACGATGTGGGCTGTAGATGATGGTAAGACGAACAAGATCACGTTTTACGAGAATATGGCGGACGCGTCGGGTCAGTTAGATCATACCCGTGTGGCACTGGCACTGCACAAGACGATGAGACACTAATTGGCGGGTGTACCATTTGATCACGCGTTTTGTATATACACCTCGGTGCCTAGCTTCTTATCCATTCTTGCTGTCTTGCTTTGCTTTACTCACATTCGCCGTCTGTAACCGCTATCGAGCATCAGGCCCAATTTTGTAGAACGAGTTGACTGATCACTCAAGTGCTGGTCTTCAGTTCTGTTTGCCTCTGTAATACCCTGTGGCGGTGCACCTCTGTAACTCGGTCCACTCGGACCTTCACCGTCTTACTCCCAACACATGAACCCAGGTCATTGCAAGGAATACGACCAAAACCCGGTCTCGAAGGGCACAACGGCAACGAAGCCAGCGAGCACGTTGGCCTGCTCTCTGGCTCACCCCATGTCCTGCCAATCATCGACGGAGACCACATCGACGAATGCCCCAACCTGACCGCAGGCCGCGCCACCCGTACACCCAAATACGTGTTGAAACATTTGTTCGCATCCTTTGCGGGAGGTATTGCCCATGTCTCGCTGTCCAAGTTTCACTGTTCGGCCCTGGCTACTTCTCTGGCCGCGAGCGAAGTGGCAGCGCCGGCGCGGGCACGGACAAGTGCACCTCCGTGGGTCGGCTCTACCACCGTCCACAACTACCCACTGCCCTCTCCTACCAACGACTATCCCCTGTTATTCCCCACCAAGTACGCTTTCCTCCGTTTACCCCACCATTTTTTCTAACATTGTTCTTCTGCGACGTAACAGTGTTGGATACCCAGGGAAAACACTAACTGGTGCAGAACCGGCACTCATCGCGACCGCTCCGACCCAGCCTCTCCAAACAGGTGCTGCATAGCTCGTCGCACCCATGTATACCTCGCACCCAGATCCTCCCACCAGACCCTCGACACACAGCGAACGCCCCTTCAACCTTTTCCGCTCGTAGGGCAACTTCTCTCCTTGGTACAGCGTCCCACGTAGTGCGTTCGGAATTGACCAAGGCCCAGAGCCACCTGCGGAATGTGACATTAAAGGCGTGCATGCTTTGCGTCGGCATGGGGCACGATACCCTACTGGATGGGGTACGTGTCTCGGAAAGAGGCGGGTGGTACGCATCGATTGGCTGACGAACGTGGGTTTGTAGCGAGCTATGGAGGACTGGTATCATTGGCACGAAGAACGCATGAGAGTGTCGAGCAGTGGGATGCCTCTAGGAGATTGGCGTTTTTGAACGATTGGTGGGTGGCAATGCGATTTTAATGTGATTGTAAAATTGATGGTGCCACGAACGGGACATACAAGCTTGGTGAGGAAGATTCTGTCCTTTCTTTGTTTTCCGAGTTATAGTCTGACACACGAGCAGTCCTGACACCTTTTGGAAGGCAACGGCTATGTGAGCACTTGTCTTCCATTCTGTATCTTCATTCTTTACTTTTCGTTTTCAACTCTCCCTCTCGCCTGTTTTTTTGTCGGTTTGATGTGAATTGAACTGATAATATGATGTATAGATGACTTGGGAATCTCGATGAGACTGAAATATGGGTTCTTGTTATAGGTGGGTTCCACCGTTGTCGTCAGACCATGTAATCATGATACACTGCCTCCATAGGGCTTTACAGCAAAGGACAAGCTACCCGTATTTAGGACTGAATCTCAGTGAGTTACTCTGCCTCTCACCGATTGGAGCCGCCATGTGACACTGCAAAAGAGATCGTATGCATGCTTCTGCAGTTAACTTTGCATTGGGCATCTTTGGTTAGCCCCTCGACGGAAAATACGAACAAGTGATCACGATTGAGGCATCCGGTGTAAGTTTTCCTCTTTAAGGGGTGTCGTCTAACTTCATCTTCTGTCTTCTAGCTCAACAACACGCTCGCTCCGTATGATACCTGTCCTAATGCCAGTACCCACGATAAACCCGACCGCTCCTTGACCTACGTCAAGGAATCGGCCGGGATTCACTTGAAGGAAGCTCAGAAGCGATTACAGGCCGATTTGCAGCCTAGCGAGGGTGGGCAAGGATTCAACTTGGAGATTGAAGACGTCTATAGGATGCAACAAATGTGTGCATATGAGGTAGCATATTTCGGTTTTTCATCTGTTGCGGTGTTGTCTAACCATGGTCAAGGCTGTCGTGCTCGGCTACTCCAAATTCTGCGAGTTGTTCACGGAGGATGAATTGGAAGGATTCAATTACGCGTCAGTACTTGCCCTTGCCTGTCGTGCGTGCTCTCACATCTGGAACACAGCCTTGATATATCTTTCTTGTACGACTCTGCGTTTGGCTCGCCTGTTGGCCGTGCGCAAGGGGCGGGTTGGGTTCAGGAACTCATTTCCCGACTCACCCACACGCCGATCAAGAAGCACAACTCGAGCACGAACGCAACCTTGCACGCTGACCCTCGCACTTGGCCACTGATTGACGACTTGTATGTCGATGCGACGCACGAAGTTGTCATTCTCAACAGTGAGTCGTCTTTCTCGACACACTCGCCCGTCTGTTTCTGAATGTGATCAAATAGTCCTCATGGCCTTGAACCTCGCGACGCTCGCCGCGACTGGTCCTCTTCCGGCGGACCACATCCCCGCAAACCGGTCCTTTAGAGTATCCGATCTCGCGCCGTTTGCGACCAACGTCCAGTTCCAACGTAAGTCCAGTTCTTACATACCTGGCGCGTGGTAGCTGTTGACATGATGACATGCACCTCCAGTGCTCTCCTGTCCCACATTTGATGACACGATGGTGGCAAAGGAAGATCCCTCGCACATCCACATCGTTGTCAACGATGGCCATGTCCCGCTGATGGGTGTCAACGGTTGTCCGGAATCGCCCTCGGGGCTCTGTCCGCTCGCGACGTTTATCGAGGCACAGCGGACGACGATCGAGGTGGTCGATTGGGAGTGGGGGTGCCGTGGTGAGTGGGGTATACCGCCGGGGAGCGCGTGGGAGACGGTTAGGGGTTGGTATCCTGCCAAGGAGGCATGAGTAGTCCGGCATCGATCTAGCGCTGTGACATTGTTTGTGTCGTGCTTTGATTGATTTTTTGATGGTGGACCTGGTAGGATGAGAGTCGGGCGAGGGATGCATCACTCAGATGAACTGTCGTGTTTGTGTTTCACTCGATCTATTCAACTCCGAGAACCCAACGACAATTTGTCGACCGCGTCGAAAAGTCCTCCATACATCTGCAGCCATCGCAGTGCTCCCACTTCCTACCGTCTCACACTGCTCCACTGATCACACTTGCATAGCATCCTTGTGCTGACGACGGCTGGGCCCCCTATGGTCCGAGCAAACCCTAGTAAGATTTTCTTTTGCTGATGCTCGTCAATCGCTGATCGAGGCGTAAATGCGTTCCACTCCCCCAGCGCGGCCGTATCGACCGCCAACGCAGCGACTGGGGGTGGGTGGTAGAACTCTGATCCGGTGGTACTGCAACACTTCGGCACACGCAAAAGGACGGCCTCCTACCACCTTGTTTCACCCTCGATGACCATGCCGGCGCCACGCTCTTAGGCAACACCGAAGGCGCATGGTCATAAGTCCATCTCTTTTCCACATGCGAGTGTTGGTCGCATAGCTACAAGTTGCGGAACTACAATACAACCTCATAGTATACAAATGTCGACGGGACATACGGTACGGGAACGATGTAGATTAATTACATAGCCTAGCACCACAGCGAACATTCAAAGACTTTCAAAGACCTACGTGGATGAAAGGAATCCACTCCGAGAACGATGCACCGCCGTCCCGCAGACATCGCATGGCATCCTGCAGCGCTCGAGCCGCCTCCCGAT
>JBBPLB010000354.1:0-12170 GCA_038089595.1 Bothia castanella
AATCTCCTTCATTTCCAATTCCCCATTCATTCCTGTGCCATTGCTGTGTCAATGAATTTGATATTCATGAAATGAATGAAAAGCATTGCCATAACCTTGTCATAGCCTTGTCATAGCCTTGTCATAGCCTTGTCATAGACTTGTCAGGGATTCCCCTGGGATTTTCCCAGATCTGGGTAACCATGTCTAAAATTAAGGCACCATCTCATTTGAGAAGCATGACAACCAGATCTAGATCCAGAGATTCAGATCTCACTCAAATGAGAGTTTGGAAATAGACTAATTGAGCTAGCATAGCCACTCTGTAAATGTATATAAGGAGACTGATTTTGCAGATAAGATAAGGGCGAAGATTTAGAGATAAGATAATAAGATAAGATCCACCAAGATAGTAACACTACTAGGACACTTAAGCTTCATCTTATTCAAACAATCTTCAAGTACATTGACAAACAATTAGTAATCAGCACTAAAGTAGAAAGCTATTACTAAATTAGGGTGACTTACTAAGCAGAAAAGCCCCTGATTACATCATCATCAACTGATACAGTACCACTACACTAGTTATTAGTTGAGTGTACACCTTCACAAATCAGATCTTTGTTGACCCAATAAACAAGGTATCAACTAACCATTGCAAGGACAAATAGAGTGACACATAAGGGAAGGGTGACAGATACTTTCCCACACATATTTAGAAGGAGATTCCCATGCACAGCCTGAAATACTAGGTTTTTGGCTAAAGAAGCTATTGCTCAACAACAATAGATACACACATCAAGCTGTGTATCTAGGATCTTACATCATCCAAGTACCCCTTTAAGACAACACAGGTACAGCCACACTCCTCAAGAGTGTCAAGTAGTAACAAACAAAGATACTTCAGTAGACACACTTACTCAAGGAATTTATTTCTCAACCATAACAGTTACACACACCAAGCTGTGTACCCAGGATATTACATCATACCATTACCTGTTTAAGATAAATCAGGTACAGCCACAGCCTCTAAGGATAAGGAAGTAATCAATATACAAAGTAATACTCGTGTGCAACCTACTAAGAAGACCTTTGACACACTTGTACTCATTAACAGTCAACCCCTTTACTCTAATAAAGCTAGGAAGAAGCCAACCCCAGTCTAGAAGATAATAATCTGTGACTAGGAAGAACGACCAGGGATCCAATTCACTAAGTATACTCTGTTATTTGTTATTCCACCATTGAACTACTAAAGGTTAGTTGTCTATCCATCAGTCAATAGTGAGATTGGGCCTAGAGGAAAGATTGAGGAATACCCCTAGCATTCTATTCATCTTTTCCTGAACAACAACAACATCACTCAATTCACTGCTACAGGATCAACTGAAAATGCTCTAACTGAGATGCCAGGTGTGTCGGTCCACCTTAGCACCATTCCTCTCAATGATGAAATATTTGCAGGCATTGACCATCACTCAGTCACAATGGATCCAGTCATTGTGGATCCCAATTCAATCCTGCCCTCAACATCATCCACATTTCTCTTGTATCCCCCTCAGTCTGGAAACTCCAAGGCATCGTCGGTGATGACTAGTGCCAGTAAGGGTAAATGAAAAGCCTCAAGTGTCATTGACTCGAATGCTGGATCTGAGAGTTCTCAGAAATGCTCATGCCCAATTTCTGCTGCCACACAGGCAAAGATTGATGGAGGTGTTGTGCTGCAACGACTTTCAAGTTTTTTTGACAAGATCCCCCCTTTAGCATTACAGCCAATTAATATTGACTCACTTCTATGGCCACACCAACAGATGTAACCCTCCCCACCCTCCACCTCTACAGACAACAACTACATTGTGCAAGCTGCTGAAATACTCATGTCATTGAATCTCACACCATTAGAGAACAACGACCTTGTAGATTATATGAGTAATCTGTAGAACAGGGGCTGGGTAGTCTTTTTTATCTGATTTAATGGAGCATCTTGTGACACATGGGTCTAGAATACCCTTGTAGAAATTTAGGTGCACAGGGAAAGTGAGCGCACAAGAAGTAGCATAGATATAGCATAGATATGTAGACATGTTGTTGTATATACATAGTCAATACATCTCCCCCCTCTCCCTTCCTTCTTGGCAGTATTCCTGCCACATGATGTCCACAATACGATCATATCGTTCTTCTATCTGATGCCACTCAGCCACATCAACCAGACCTTCTGAAAGCTCCCCAAAGTTGGCCACATCACCATCATCTTCATATGTATGTTCCAAGTGATGCACTTGGAATTCCAGCATGAAAAAGGTTTCCAGATCAAGTCAATGTACAAAATTGTGCAGCACACAAAGTGCAGCAGGTATCTGCACTTGAAATTTCATTTTGTATTCAGGAGCGAGGAGGAGAATCATCCATTTTCATTTGACAATTCCAAAGATCCATTCAACAACATTCCATAGTATAGCATGGTGAAGGTTGAATAGTTCTTTCTTGTCACAAGGGCTAGAATACATGAGCTTCACACCAACTGATGTATTTTTCAACTCACTAGAGGTTTGCTTGTCACCATTCTTTTAAATGATATCAGACACCTTGATATGGAACAAGCAGCATATCTGACCCTTCAAACCCTGCATTGGTGAGAAGATACTTGCTTGGGGGAATGTATAAATCATGTGCATGCGATGTGTGCCACATTGTTGCATTGGCTGTCGAACTGTCCCATCCTGTTGCCACATACATGAATTCAAGATCAAAGTCGCAGGCAAAAAGATAGTTTTGCGAGATGAAGCCCTTCCGGTTGCACATATTTGGATGTTCTTCAATGGGCACAAATGCACATAAATGTGTGCTGTCCATGACTCTGATGCAGTCTGAAAAATGACAAAAGCATGGATCATTTGTGATCTTGGTTGAGATGAGGGCATTGATGGCTGGGAGCTGGACATTTGATGTGTAGAATGGGCCTGATGAGAAGAAATCGAGGAGTTCTTTGAAGTATCTAGGAGATCATATCAGCTTCTTGCCACTCAATAAAATTGACTTTACTCACCATGATATCATAGCTGTCAAGTGTTGGAACCTTTCTGCAGCATGACAGGTACTAAGACCCATCATGCAAGTATACAGAAATATACCAAGCTTCTCCTCAACTGTGATCCCATTGTGTGATTTTGTGAACCTGTTTTTGACCAAGACTTGAACAAGTGCTCAAAAAACATCATGGTTGACACCGAGAGATGTTTTGATTCGTCCTGGGTGACTGTTGAGCAGCTCTAGCATCTATCCTTGACCAGTCAGGATGGAGGTGTGATATGGTATTTTTTCAGGCTTGGAAAGGAATAGAATTTGATAGTAATAAATAATATGAGTAATGAGGATTGTAAACAGTAGGAGCAGTCGTCGTCATCTCTCGAGTTCACCATGAAGGAGTATTTGTGCTTCAAGGTCCATGAAGAGGGAGATAAGGTGTGTATTGATTATCGATAAGTAAGTTGCATAAGCCAGTATGGTCTGGACAGTGTACAGCTTCCCAGTAGACACAAGCAAACTAATTGTTGAAGTTGGATTGTAACCGAAATATCAACCCAGTCTAAACAGGCTCTAAAGAATGTGTGAGTAATTCCAAATGGGAGTATAAACAATAACCTGTTTGTAGAGTTTATGCATTGGTTGACTCTTGAACTACTTGAGGAATATTGTTCTGTGCCAGGACTTGCTGATTGGCATTGCTGCCATGAGTAATGGCCTAAGAGATTTGTGAGTGATAGCGACTGTGAACATTCAATATATACTTGAGGTTGTAGGACACTTGGCTTCTGATGAGCAGTAGCCTAAGGAACCATGAGTGATGGTATTCATGAGCCATTGACACATACCTTGGGTGGCAAAATACTTGGCTCCCAACAAGCAGCTATCTGGTAGATCCATGAATGATGGTATTTACAAGCCATCAACACATACCTCAGGTGGTAAAACACTTGGCTCTCAATGAGCAATTGCCTGATAGATCAATGAGTGACAGTATTCATAGCCATTGAATATGTACCTCAGGTGGCAAAACATTTGGCTCCTGATGAATGGTTACCTGATGGATCTATGAGTGATGCAATGATCATGAACCCTCAACACATACCTCATATTGTATCATATTCTTTACCTTCTTCCCTTGTCTCCCTTTCTCAGTCTTATCCAGAGCACAGAGATTCTCAACAGCATCATCAGAAAGGTCAGTCGCTTTGTGAGATTTCTTAAGCTGCACTTCAAACACTGATCCAATCTTTTCTAGCTGTATAGCCCTTCCACCAGAGCCTGCACCTGATTGGCCAGATCAATGGGGACCTACAATGCCATCCATCATAGCCTGGATTGCTAAATCCTCAATCTTGAGAGCATTCCTGGGACATTTGGAGCCTGACCCAGTGGCACCTTTATTACAGTCAGCATAACACTTAGACTTCTTCCTGGGAGAGGTATGGTGCTGAGAGTGTGGAGCCATGTGAGAAAAAATGTGGAGGGTGAGAAGGGTCAGGAGATGGAAGGCAAGTAGCAGGCAATGACAGCAGCATGTCTTCAAGCATGCATGCTCTATAAATCTTGTGGGTGGTGTTAGACTTGTGTAGATGCAAGTAACCACATATCTAGAAGGACTTTGAAGTGATTGCATGAATTGGAGTCAAAACAAGTCAGACAACATGATGACAAGTAATCAAAATAGCATTGTTTGGTAGGGTGTAATATCAAGGCACAAAAGTGTACAGCCATGGGAGTAAAAAAGGGAAAAACTATATATGCTTAAATTGTTTATTGGGTATAGGTGGACTATCTATACTTCTGACATTGTTGGAGAGACACTTTTGAGATGTCAACAGTTGAGAAGATATTGCCATGACAGCAGATGCAGCAGAAGCAATGATGGTCAAGGTCAGATTCAATGTCAGCAATTATTTGCAATATGGTTTGATTCCTGAGATTGTCTTCAGTGACCAAGAGGACTGTCATATTGGATAAGAATCCAAACAAATATGTGTGAGCAATGCAATTTTGTGAGTAGAGATTGAGGATCAATTACTTTGGATATTTCACACAATACATAGGTCAAAACAAAGGCAAAATGGATTGAATTACTATAAGAGGCAGAGATGTGTATACTTATCAAAATACTTGTTAAGGTAGAAGTCTGTGGAATGCTCAAAGGAATTGTGTGCCATTAACTGAGGGTCTACAGATGCTCCATACTGTGGAATGAGGTAGACAAACCCTTGTACTTGACTGAGTAGAACTATGTCTCCAATGCATTGACTGTTATTTCTTTTGGCATGCTTGAGGATTGGCAATTGTGAAGCAGTATCCTCCCCACATATATCAAATCATTGAATGTAAACAAGAAATTTGTCTTCCCAAAGCCAGTCAGCTCCAGCCTCACTCAACAGATGTATGATACATTGTATCTGAGCTACAACATACCCTGCTATCACCATAAGTACAAAGGTTAAAGTGGAAAAATGGTACTGCTGACCTACATGTAACTAGTTTCATACATAGTCAGACTAGTGGACACTCGAGTGGAATATTTTCACCCACTAGATGTGGATGAAATCTCTTGATACCTTAGGGTTAGATGACTCTTAGTATGACCTATCAACCCTGATTTATTCAGATTTTTCTACTTACTTATTATTGAGATATGCATTTTTCTTTACAATCCCCTATTAGACTGTGGGAATATTTCTCTCCTTAGGTCCTACAGTGGTTCTGTGGCTGAGCTTTTAGTTTTGTCAGCACCACAAAGCTTAGTAAGCCTTAGTAAACATCAGCAAGCTGCTTTGTAATCTTAGTAAGCCTAGCATAGCCCTAGCATAGCCACTGTATATATATATATAAGGAGCACAATTTGACCCCTAGAGGGGCATCTGGAATAATATTGGAGACTTTACCTAATATTACCAGGTCACTTGATCAATACAGTTATTGGTCATTTAGGCTATTAGTGATACTAGTACAAGAAGTATTAGATCACCCAGTAGTAATAGCATAAGTAGCTAGGATTCATAAGTCTCAGTGAGGCAGAATCAAACTACTTAGGACTACTACAGGTACTATTAGGAGTACAGGACTTGTATCTATGTTAGAACAAGTATCTAGGACAACCCTTTGAGAGAAAACCCTATTTGGGCAACAAAGGCTCTTGGTCCCCATTAGACCTCTACTAGTTCATTACTAAACTTTTGCTAGACTACCTGCCTAAAGGGATAGATAGTCTGAGCTTTCTCTCACTTGATTTTCCAGCTCCTAGTACACACTATCAGATTGTGTTGAGACAACCATTGAGTATTGAGACAACCTTCTGAATAAAGTGGCTAGAGATCTGCCTTATTGCTTTCATTTTCATTAGTCATTTTCACCACTTCTATAACAAACTCACCATCACTCTAGGCAACCTATCACTTGTTGACCAGAGCACTTAAGGTGTGTGTTACACTACCACAACCTTGCTGACCAGACACCTTTAGCTGGATTGATTCAGAACTCCAATCTGTTCACAATAGTGTAGATTGACGAACACACCACAGCACTGGTACACTAAGTCTACCACCAACTTGTTAGCCCAAGACTATCATTTTGTCAAGGCAAATACATCCCTTCTCTTGCTTATAGTGTTCTATCCTGTGGAGACAAGACACATTGTCTAGGGAACTTTTCTTATTAGTTCTTAGTCATCTTGTCTGAAAGAAGACAATGCTACCAAATGAAGTACTAGGCAAGATTGTTACACTACTACCTGAAGGTGACATTTGGAGGGTATTGTGTGTTTCCATTCTTTTCAGGGAAATCATGGCACATTTCTTCTTCACCACAACCTCCTTTCAACCTGACCCCTTTTGGACTGACATGAACCATACTACTTGCAAAGCCTTGGTGTTATAGAGGTGAACAGATAGCTACAAGACCCCTAGGACTATATACCTCAATCTCAATAAGGCATCTGATCACCACCTTTGAGTTGTTGTGTCCTATTTCCATACCCTCACTGACACTCATTTGTGCATCTACATATATTTTGACCATACTGAGTTTGGTTCCAAAGTCTTAGATGTCCTCCTACAGAGTATTGGTTTAAGTGGATGCCAGGAAATCAAATTCTGAGCAAGTCCCAACTCCTCCTCCTTCTCTCATGTATCATTCTCAAAGGATGTCCATCTCCTGAAGATGGTGAATCATCTTTGATCCATTAGACTTCTGTCACAAGCATTGACCTGCACAAAAATCATATCTTGTTGAGTCAGTAAACAACACCACACTACCACTACACTACCAATCAATAGTCCATACTATGACATAATACTCTACCAAGTTTCATAATATTTGACTAAGCTGTTCTGGAGATATGAATTTTTCATTGAGCATTCATTTTAATAGAATCTTAGTACTACTGTAGCTAGTTAATTAGCACTAATCATGTAAACAGGCCTAAGATAGGAGCTTCAGATCATGTGATCAGAATCACATGATCCTTGTTACATAATCATTGTCTTGCCTGGACTGCACAGCCTCCCAGGAACAGGAGCAGATCTAGATTTCATAAAACTCAATGTGATGACCATTCAATCAATTTCAAATGATTGCATTGAGAATTTGAAATATCACATCACCTGAAACTATGGAGATCAAGGCAGTGATTAATCTCCTTCATTTCCAATTCCCCATTCATTCCTGTGCCATTGCTATGTCAATGAATGAAAAGCATTACCATAACCTTGTCATAACCTTGTCATAGTCTTGTCATAGTCTTGTCAGGGATTCCCCTGGGATTTTCCCAGATCTGGGTAACCATGCCTAAAATTAAGGCACCATCTCATTACATTTGAAAAGCATGACAACCAGATCTAGATCTAGAGATTCAGATCTCACCCAAATAGGAGTTTGAAAATGGACTAATTAGGCCAGTATAGTCACTCTGTAAATGTATATAAGGAGACTGATTTTGCAGATAAGATAAGGGCGAAGATTTAGAGATAAGATAATAAGATAAGATCCACTAAGGTAGTAACACTACTAGAATACTTAAGCTTCATCTTGTCTAAACAATCTTCAAGTACATTGATAAATGATTAGTAATCAGCACTAAAGCAGAAAGTTATTACTATATTAGGGTGACTTACTAAGCAGGAAAAGCCCCTGATTACATCATCATCAACTGATACAGTGCCACTAAGCAGAAAAGTACTAGATATTAGTTGAGTGTACACCTTCACAAATCAGATCTTCATTGACCCAATAAACAAGGTATCAACTAACCATTGCAAGGACACATAGAGTGACCCTTAAAAGAAATATTACAGATACTTTCCCACACACATTTAGAAGGAGATTCCCATGCAAAACCTAAAATACTAAGATTTGCTTGAGGAATTTATCTTTCAATAATAACAAATACACACATCAAGCTGTGTATCTAGGTTCTTACATCATACTATTACCTGTTTAAGATAAATCAGGCATAGCCACAGCCATCAAGTGTCAAGTAGAAACAAACAAACAAAGAAGTATTTGTGTATAAAGTCTACTAAATAGTACTTTGGCACACTTATTTGAAGAATTTATTTCTCAACCATAACAGTTACATGCATTAAGCTGTGTATCTAGGATATTACATCATACCATTACCTGTTTAAGATAAATCAGGTATAGCCACAGCCTTTAAGAATAAGGTAGTAATCAGTACATCAAGTGGTACTAGTGTGTAACCTATTGAGAAGACCTTTGATACACTTGTATACATTAATAGTCAATCCCTTTATCCTAATCAAGCTAGGAAGAAGTCAACCCCAGTCTAGAAGATAATAATCTGTGACTAGGAAGAATGACCAGGGATCCAATTCACTAAGTATAATCTATTATTTGTTATTCTACCATTGAACTACTGAAGGTTAGTTGTCTACCCATTAGTCAATAGTGAGATTGGGCCTGGAGGAAAGATTGAGGAATACCCCTAGCATTCTATTCATCTTTTCCTGAACAATAACACCATGCCTGCCTTCTCTATCTTACCCACACCCCCACCCTTGGAGGTTTGCCTTGATGATTCACTTGGCTCCCCTGTTATTCCTGGTATGTTTTGTGATTCTTCTCCTTCTGTTGCTTTTTTGTCATCAGGGGGATCAATCAAACAGGAACCATCTCCAACCATGGATATTGAACCTGTTCTTCCTGACAAAGTAGCTCTAGGATTACTGGAAATACAAGCTATCATTGATAGAATGCAAATCTAGAAAGAAGAAAACAAATGATGGCAAGAGGAACCAGAGGATTCAGATCATTCAGAGGAACCATATGTTAAACCACCAGTTCATACTCCCTCACCAACACAATCTAAACAACAGAGGATATGCCATCAAAGAAGGTTAGCATGACAAGAACATGCTGCAAGACAATTATTTGGATCAGAATCAGAAGAGGAAGGAGATGAGGAAGATGAAAGTGAAGAAGAAGACAAAGTCAAACAAAACTTATATTCAAATGAATATTCAGAAGAAGAAGATTCTTACCATTCCAAACTCTCATCATTGGAATACCCTCCAGAATCTGAATGATTACCCATAACCTATATTCAGAGTTCACTGGAATCAGAGCCTATCAGCTTGACATATCATGTCAACAGTCCTTTTGCTTTATCTAAGGAAGAGAAACAGGATTCTCTAGATCTGCTATGTTCTTTCTCCTCTATTCTATGTTTACCTTTAACTTTTACTGATGTACAATCTACCTCTAATCCAGACATCAAATACCCATTGAAAACTATAATCTACAAAGATGTCTTCCCAATCTAACATTGTAAAGAGTATGGAAAACACTTTCAGAAAACAAGTTCCTGTCTTGATTGGCAGTATCAATTATGACAAATAGACTCATGTTATAGAGGATGTACTTGTCATGCAGAAAGTTGTCCACATAGTCAATGGTACTGAGACCTATGCTCAGCAAACCATACACAACAATATCTTAGGGACTCTTGTTGCACAACAAGTCTAGACTGACAAAGACACTCTTATACAATATATGGTGGAATGCTATTGCAGACTCAACATGCACCATACAGTGGACTGTTGAGTTCATCGTACTGCAAGATCCCACCTATAGTTCTCAATTTGCAAGCCTAATTAGGCTTGGTGCAACCTAGTGGTGTTGTCACTAGTTAGGCTTGCTTACCAGTATTTCTGTCCACCAGCAATAAATCATGTTCCAAATACCCTACTATACCTGAGCTCTATCACCCCCTTATGGCATGGCAATGTTTGATATGATGTTTGAGGGCAGTTATCTCTTACTTCCTTCTAGATCATATGAAACTCATGAAGTTCATGGATTATCCTCCTCTCAACACTACTGCCATTCCTCCAATTCCTGGTTGAAATTCCAAGGCAATACACCTTTGGAATCAACTCAGATTATAGTTCAAATCTGCTGGAATTGCTGTCAGATGGGCTACAACCAATGATCTTGATGCATTCAGGATCAATACCAATAAGGATATCATGTCAGAACTTTCCATTCTCATGTCCAAAATCTATGCACTTGGGGAAGCTAGGAAAATCCTTTCTGACAATGGTCAATTCATTATCATTCTTCAGAAACTCCTGCCTCACCATAAGGCTTTTGTCTCACATGTTATTGCTTCAACAACCACTCCTCAAATGAAAGCTGATCTGCTTCTGGCTAGGGTTCAAGCAGAATCCCTTGCTCAAAATGCAATTACAAATAGAGGACATCCTTCTCAAAGGGAATATGTCAATGTCTCAAAGGAATATACCTTTACTCATACTATGTTCAATTAAGCTTGAACTTCCACCATCAATCATGCACCTCAACAGGATGTGTGCAATCACTGCCACAAAGGTCATTGGACTGAAAACTATTGGTTGCTTCATCCTGAGAAATGCCCTAGTGTCTCTAAAAGTAAAGTGTTGTCTTCTACCAGACTAGCAGAAGCTTCAGCTGCTCCAGGGGGGTTCTCAGGTCAAGGACATAGAAAAGGTAGAGGAGGCATTTTCAAAGGAAAAGGAAAAGCAAAGACTAGTGCTGTCAAACTTTCTGATGAGGATTTTTTCCAGGAAACAGAGGTTCCTTCTCTGGGTAGCATGCCATCAATTGAAGAAGAACCTGCAAACTATTGGAATGATATGGAAGTAGATGCATCATTCATCATGGGTTGTGATATGGCCAATTGGCCTCTCTCTCCTGCACTCTCTATAGTTTCTTCCACTAGTGCTGATGCTAGATGGGAGAACTTTTATGGGAATATATGGCAATATGACTCAGGTGTGAAATGAACCTGCAAATGTGTTAAAAAGCACAAATGCAAACATCCTGTCTTAAAACTGACTAAATCTTCAGGAGATCTACCCTCAGAGGTAGGATCCTCCAAGTCCTTTCACTAGAGTCCCTAAGAAACAAGCCAAATCCCAAGGGGCCAGTAATTGTGGCACTAGTCAGCTTGTCCAAAAGGAGTCATCTTTCCATGGAGACATATGTAGACATACTAATAGAACATGGAAACATGGGATGAACTCTTGGGATTTTGTAGTCAGAGATGGTAATGTCTCTGAAACTGAGTGTATCACCCCACCATATAATGACCTCTATGAGACTGAATACAATAACCATTACTGGTATAGTGTGTGTGATGTGAAAACAATCAGTTCATCATCAGAAAATGATGCTGAATTCT
The DNA here is from genome assembly GCA_038089595.1 of Bothia castanella. Taxonomy (NCBI): domain Eukaryota; kingdom Fungi; phylum Basidiomycota; class Agaricomycetes; order Boletales; family Boletaceae; genus Bothia; species Bothia castanella. The sequence continues at coordinate 11,705 of JBBPLB010000354.1, forward strand.
ACAGAAATCACTGGATGGTTGACTTGAGTTGTTTAGATCTACTTTCTCCTTATCTTTTTGATTTTGTGCATCTTGGAAAACAACAGAGAAATGCATGTATCACTAATGACAAGCTCATTTCAATGCAAGGACCTGGTACTGTTATCATCAGACCAGTTAGCATGAACTCTACCTTGACATTTCAAAACCTCTAGTATTGTTCACAAGCTGAACACCATCTCTTCTCTCCTATTGACCTTGCCAAACAAGGATATCAAATAGAGGTGAATGAGAAGGATATCAAGATATGGAGCCTGAAGGGATTCCTGGTAGCAAGGGCTTCAGCTTTGCATACAGGGTGAAAACTTCACTAGTTTTGAGTCAAGGTGGACAATCTGCTAACCAAAGTGAAATCCCTTCAAGGAATAGATGAATACTCCTTATGGCATATGCAATTTGGTCATTGTGGTCAACAACCCCTTTACCA
>JBBPLB010000355.1:0-12153 GCA_038089595.1 Bothia castanella
TCCCAGAGGGTGGGATAGGGGGTACTTCATAGGGAAACTCCAAGGGCATTGGGGAGACGTACGCAAAGTGAGCTTCGCCGGGCATAAGGCGGGCACGGCGTTGAATGCTGGATCGATTCTGGAGGACGTCATGGATGAAGTCAGATAGGTTCGACTCATTTGGATCTGGGGTGAGGTTGTGGGTCAGGATGTGCGAAGGAGGCAGTAGCACCCTTGGCACCACTTTTTAGATGTTCCCATGGCCTTTCTTTTGTCATATTCCTTGGGGTCAACTCAGTTGGTGGAATCAGAGCTGGTGTAGAGGTTGAATGGGCACATGTGTTGTTCATCTGTCAGTGTCCATTTGTGTTGCTGCTCAAGTGGTATGTAGTTGTCATCTTTGCAAACCCGGAATATAATGGTCTACATGAAAAAACCAATGAGCAGTGTTGTTGTTCAGGAAAAGATGAATGGAATGCTAGGGGTATTCCTCAATCCTTCCTCCAGGCCCAATCTTACTATTGACTGATGGATAGACAACTAACCTTCAGTAGTTCAATGGTGGAATAACAAATAACAGATTATACTTAGTGTATTGGATCCTATGTACAAGAAGTGAGAGCACAGCCATGAGTCTGTGTAGACCTGTGTGCTCAGAAGCCAAAAGTGTGGGAAAAAGAGTGCACAGCCACATGTCTGTGTAGACCCTGGCAGATGTCATTTTCTGTCCACTCTGTAGTCCAAAAAGGTCAGATTGCTAATGTTCTAATATATCTGCCACAACTGCTACCAGGCCCACCAGTTCAATCCAACTATTCTGCCATTTATCATGATAGGCCTGTTTATTTATAACATATACAACACATCCACCATATCCACTCTGGACTCACTCATTCAATCTGACTGATCTGCCATCTATCCTGGTGGGCCCATTCATTCATTCCAACACATCTGCTATAACCACCCTGAGCCCAACCATCTGCTCCATCATCTATCCTGACAGGCCCATTCATTCATTCCAACACATCTGCTATAACCACCCTGGGCTCAACCATCAAATCTAACTGATCCACTATCTATCTTGGTAGGCCCATTCATTTATTTGAACATATCTACCAAAACTACTGCTGGGTCTGTCTATCCATTCCAACTGCTCCACTATCCATCTCAGTGGGCTCATTTGTCCATTCTATATAATATAACCCCATTCTGACCAATTTGCTCTACCATTTGATGATACTACTAGTTTGTTCTAAATCACCTGCTTGAGTAGATTGTGGGTGGGTGGACCTACATGTCCATTCTACTGGATTCTCTTCTGTCTCTCACTCAGCCTGTTTGTCCATTCTAACTGTCCCACCATGTTTCTCACCCCCACAACCACTATCTGAGCCCATTGTGGGCTTACCATGTCCAATTGTCAACCTAGGTTGATCATATATCTTGGAAAATGTGACTACATGGGCTCATGTAAGATATTCTTGTTAGGAGTGGTCAATTTGGAACTGATTGACAAAGGCTCATGCAAAAAGATACCAAGACCCAGGAACTTGCACTTCTGAGATGAGACTATTTCCTCATGTCAGCAAATATATATAATTAGAACATGATACTTAGAGCCACAGTGTTCATGTTATTCTTGGGGAGTGGCCACAGATTCCTTAATGTGAGTTCTACATCCACTCACACCATGTCATGTCAATTATGGACACAAAACCTCTCCAGTTGTCTTCTAACAATCTGGTTACACACTATGATTCTCATTGCTTTCACATGAGACTACTGTCAGTGATCACATCATACCATATAAAATCCCACTTCCCTATCATACAACTTTCATTAGCCTCATCAAAAACTTCTTTCCAGGTTGACACATGCAAGGCTGTTGGCCTCAACTCAGGGGTAGAAGAAGGTGACAGTAAGGCTGTACCAAATGACATGAGCTTTGAATCCATTTATTTCTACAATCCCAACAACTATGGTTGGATCTTGTACTTGTGCAACACCTGGGAGTGCACTGATGCTATGTCCATCAGAAACAATGCTTGCTACAACTTGTACACTGATGGTGACCTACACGAAAATCATATCATGCTGAGTCAGTAAACAACACCACACTACCACTACACTACCAATCAATAGTCCATACTATGACCTAATACTCTACCAAGTTTCATAATATTTGACTAAGCTGTTCTAGAGATATGAATTTTTCATTGAACATTTGTTTTGATAGAATCTTAGTACTACTGTAGCTGGTTAATTAGTGCTACTCATGTAAACTGGCCTAAGAGAGGAGCTTCAGATCATGTGATCAGAATCACATGATTCTTGTTACATAATCATTGTCTTGCCTGGACTGCACAGCCTCCCAGGAACAGGAACAGATCTAGATTTCATAGAACTCAATGTGATGACCATTTAATTAACTTCAAATGATTGCATTGAGAATTTGAAATATCACATCACCTATAACTATAGAGATCAAGGCAGTAATTAATCTCCTTCATTTCCAATTCCCCATTCATTCCTGTGCCATTACTGTGTCAATGAATTTGATATTCATGAAATGAATGAAAAGCATTGCCATAACCTTGTCATAGACTTGTCAGAGATTCCTCTGGGATTATCCCAGATCTGGGTAACCATGTCTAAAATTAAGGCAACATCTCATTTCATTTGAGGAGCATGACAATCAGATCTAGATCCAGAGATTCAGATCTCACTCAAATGGGAATTTGAAAGTAACTAATTGGGCCATCATAGCCACTCTGTAAATGTATATAAGGAGACTGATTGTGTAGATAAGAGAAGGGCAAAGATTTAGAGATAAGATAATAAGATAAGATCCACTAAGGTAGTAACACTACTAGGATACTTAAGTTTCAACTTGTCTAAACAATCTTCAAGTACATTGACAAACAATTAGTAATCAGCACCAAAGCAGAAAACTATTACTATATTAGGGTGACTTACTAAGCAGAAAAAGCCCCTGATTACATCATCATTAACTGATATAGTGCTACTAAGTAGAAAAGCACTAGCTATTGGTTGAGTGTACACCTTCACAAATCAGATCTTCATTGACCCAATAAACAAGGTATCAACTAACCATCACAAGGACATATAGAGTGACCCTTAAAGGAAATATTACAGATACTTTCCCACACACATTTAGAAGGAGATTCCCATGCAAAACCTGAAATACTAAGTTTTGCTTGAGGAATTTATTTTTCAACAACAACAAATATACACATCAAGCTGTGTATCTAGGATCTTACATCATACTATTACCTGTTTAAGATAAATCAGGTACAGCCACAGCCATCAAGTGTCAAGCAGAAACAAACAAACAAAGAGACATCAGTGTATAAAGTCTACTAAATAGTACTTTGACACACTTATTTGAGGAATCTATTTCTCAATCATAATAGTTACACACAACAAGCTGTGTACCCAGGATATTACATCATACCATTACCTGTTTAATATAAATCAGGTACAGCCACAGCCCCTAAGAATAAGATAGTAATCACTATACAAAGTGGTACTTGTGTACAACCTACTAAGAAGACCTTTGACACACTTGTACTCATTAATAGTCAACCCTAGTCTAGAAGATAATAATCTGTGACTAGGAAGAACAACCAGGGATTCAATTCACTAAGTATAATCTGTTATTTGTTATTCCACCATTGAACTACTAAAGGTTAGTTGTCTATCCATCAGTCAATAGTGAGATTGAGCCTGGAGGAAGGATTGAGGAATATCTCTAGCATTCCATTCATCTTTTTCTGAACAACAACAGCATTATTGCCATTTGACCAGGACATTGAGACATTGGATCCCAGCAACTGGGAAGACTGGCTATCTGTCAACTCAGGTTCTAATGACAAAGAGTCCTCTGAGTCTGGCTCTAGTTTGTTGCTTTGTTCCAAACTATTACTGTCTATCTCTGAGTTTTGAGTCTGGTCAGATCTCTGCCACTTGATTGAAGTGTTGAAGCAAACTGTTGAGTAATCTGAAAGTGAGATGCCAATAAAGACATGTAATAATTGCAATGGGAAAAAATTGATGTTGAAGGGATAGGTGGAAATTGATCTGGTATGATGGAAAATGGTCTAATAGATGTAAGATCTGAGAGAGTGAGCACATGAGATGAAGTGTCAACTGTCTTGTGCGCCTAGAAGACACAAGGCCTTTCCTGCTATCTCTAAGAATGATTCTTTTTCTTTTTTAGAGTCAGCTTGGTTCTTCACCTCACAAAATGTTATGATGTGCTCCCAGTTTGGGTTACTGGTACCTTCAGAAGTCTGGAAGTAGCAAGTCATGTTGGGCTTTCTTGTTGTATATACTCCATTCAACAGCTTAGTTGTAGACCAAGCATCCCATTCACTGTAGTTGGCATGAATTAGTACTCATATATTGGAATGAGAAACAAGAAATGAGAAACTCACAAACAAGCTAAACCACATGTCTTGTATATGCCCATACATATACTGTTGAAGAATGTTGTGAGCTTGGCTTTGTGATTCATGTTGCTGCTTTCCTTGACTATAGTACATATAACAAGCCCAGCTTGACATCTTGCACTTGTCCAAGTGTGTATAGTGTCCCTGGGACACCAAATCCTTGAATAGATTCTGTAGTATTTTGCCTTCTGGAAATATAAGCCAATCTGAGTATATGAGGTCCAAGAGTTTAATACTGTCCTGTTCATTGAGCTGCACACTAGTCTCTTGAGTATTGTTTTCTAGTAGCATGTCCATTGTAGGACAGTGCTAGTTGGTTTTTCACCTCAGTGATTGAGGAATGGTCACTATCTGACTAGGCTTTTAGTGAGTTTCCACCTTGCTTTTGTCTCCGTAGTGCTCACCATAATCAAGTTGTAAGGTGTGGCCTGTAGCTTGATATACTAGAAAGGAAAATTTTGCTTATTTAGACTTGTGTGATGTTAGTAAATGGACTTACTTGAGCCTTATCTTTGAGTTTCATTTGTTTTGATGACATTGTGAGCTGAGGATGCTTGTTCAACAAGCAAGATAGCTGTAGAGCATTGATGGTGATTATCAGATGAAATCAGTACTCAAATAAATATCACAATTAAAGTCTTCAGTATGTAATACATGCATTGTAATGATCTAGATGGGTGATAATGTGTAATAGAATTCCTTTGACCAAAATTTGTTCAGTCAGAACTTGGTGCTTAGCTCACAACTACTCAGCCTAGTCAGACATGGATTCACCTCAGCAATGAATTGAGGAAGAAGGTGAGCAGGAGATTGAATGAGAGTGAGTGGGATTATGTCTGCAGTGCATTCACCATTCACCTTCACAACTCACTTTAAATGATGCATCCTGGTCACCAGACTCATATCTCCAGGACTGGCTTGAGAGGTGACATTAAAATGCTGAACGTATGCAGCAAAAAAATTGCACTATAACAGCCACAATACAATCCAGAGCTATACAACTGAATGGTCATGTAATCTATAGCTTGGCCAATCACTCTTGGGCTCAAGGCTGACAATTATGGAATTGTATAGATCATAGGGATTAGTGGTTGATAGAGAGATGGCATGGAGTGTTTGTGGCAATTCCAAGTCCTTGCTATGATATGACTTTTGTTGTATGCTGTAGAGAACTAATGTTTCCTATGGTTGTACCCATCCATTCTATAGTCTTCTAGCAATCCTTGATCACCATTCCATTGTCTGACCTCACTCTATCTGTGGCTAACCATGAACCACTTCAGTTCTCTGGTGAACCGTCTTTTCTGTTTACAGGTCCAACTGTCTGATGGTCTAGTCCACATCCAAGGTAAGTTTGGTCCATGTTGGAGCTTTCTTGGACTATTGTTGGAAGCTTCAGGAACATTTGTATATGATTATTTCATTTGTCATAGTATGTTTCATGTTACTAGGGCCTTCTTGGCCATGATCCCTGATGTCCTAGAGACATCTTATACTCACTATATCATACTTACTACCCATTTTCATCACTAAAGTCTTGGTTTTGCCTGGACTATAAAATCATGTATATACCCTTTTTGGGGAATTGATCTTTTGCACTGAGTATCTGGTCATCATCTAAGAGAATTGCCTTCATCTCTATTGTTGTACTTGCCATCTCTTGTCTTAAGTACACTGTCCACTCATTGCTTATCTCTTGTATTGATAAGCACCTCTTTTCTACTTGTTGGACCATCGTCTCCTGGGTTGGTTCACTCTTCTGACCACTGTCTTGCATCAGACCTGTCTTTAGAGTCGCACATTTCACACCCTTCACATCACTCTCTTCCTTGGCCTGCAGTGGATTTGTTCCTCTGAGGCCCTTAGGATCTCTTCAATGTATAGACTGTGCCATATCTAAAGTTTAATGTTATCCAGAGAGGCTGTGCTACCGTTCTGTTGGAAAATGAATGCAGAAATTGCTGGTACAAGGTCAGGCAGCTTGTATGTGATAGTAGCCTCAGCCAGAGTCAGCTGCAAGGAAGGCTTATTTGCCAGGTGGAATGTAGTAGTCAAGGTTGCAAAGGTGTGGAAAGGCTTGTGGGCAGAGAGGTGAGACCCTTGAAGGAGACCAGATGAAATAAAGAAGTAATTGATAATAGAGTGAATTGAGGTAAAGTATTCAGAAATGGAGAGCCCCTCAGCATCTGGCTTGTGATCTTCCTTGACAAAGCCTTTGTCTACTGCAAAGTGCCCATAGCAGTGCTCTTCAATGTAAGTCACCAGGTCAAACTGGAAACATTTGTCCAATCTGTCAAGATAGTGGGTGATCTGACTATAATAGTTTTGATTGTTGCTAGCTCTGGTGGGTACCTTGATTTCCACAATGTGAGTGTGTTCTGTAACATCAGCACTCCGTTGTATTGCAGCCCTGGATTGACAGATCCCTAGGACCATGCTCTGAAGAAGCTCTAACTTCAGTAACTCTCAATTTTGCCTTACACTATGCTGGATAACAGCATCCTTGTTGTCATGGAATTCCTATAGTGCTCAAGCGACCTAGTCAAGAGAATGCATTGTGAAAATTGGTGCCTGTGTGAGGTAACAGAAGTCTAGGAGAGCATGGAGAGCAATAAGGAATTTACAAGGGACACCACCAGCTACAACACCTATGATGTAGTGCTGGACGGCATAATGGTTGTGACTGGTTACTTGTTTCAAGTTGGAAATACCCTCATTGAATGCTCAATAACCCATGAGGGTCTGGATGATGGAGAATTGAAAGTCTAGCTCAATGGTCCCAAGTATCTTGATACACCTCTTTACATTGTGGTCTCAAGCAAATCTGTGAAAATAATGGAGGGGTTTGATGGTAAGAAAATCACAAGGGTGGGACAAGGCCCAGTCCATCCAAATGAGTTCAACAACTCTATTCAAGCCCAATGATCAAATAGCTTTAAGGAAATTTTTATAGTCTTTTGACAAATGCTTTGAATAAACAGTATGGATCATAGAGATGGTTTTCTCTGTTGTATGTGGGGGATGTCGATGTGGATCACTTAACTGTTCAGATAGAGTGGTGGTGACTGGCAAAGCCTTTGGGCTTGTAGCCACCAACAGAGACTCTTCTAGAGTATCAGCTATCCACAAAGCTAATGGAGTGAAACAGTATTGCAAATTTCCCATGGGATTGCTCATCATAACACCAACTGCTGTAACAATCTTCAGTGGTAAGAGGACAACATTGAGAGCTTGATGTACTAGGCGATCTTACAGAAGGCCACAAATGTAGGTGGACTTGTGAGTGAACTTGCCAATGGAGAGTAGAGTGAGAAGGAGGTAGGCATGAAGGGATGTTTTACAATGAATGCATGCATTGATATTCACAAGGCTAATAAAGATGAGATGAGTGACACAGTTGCCACTCATAATGGAGATGTTTATCTTGTTAGATGATAGGACCACTCTGAAGAGGGTTGCGCCAGGTGGTACATTAGCAAACCATGTATTTTACCACAGTCATCACATGTGTTACAGCATTATGACAGCAGATTACAGCATCACAGTCGCTACACTCTCAAAGTGGCACAGCACCACAGTATGTCATTGATTGGTATAGTATGACAAGTGGTCACAGCATGCTACAGTGCCACCTGGCCACAAAAGTAGACTACAGTGTATTTTATACCTGTTTCTCACTATGATAAACTCAAGTGGAGATTCAGCCAATGAATTGGAATGCAAATGGCAGTGGAATTGAGGTAGCAACAAAGCGGCATAGTATATAGTACAACCCAAAACAAGACAGAAAGGGCAATATGCTGGTGGTAGCAACAGTTAGACTTCAGGGAACATCCCATCTACACAAAATCACATTAGTGAGCACACATGGAATGAATGAAATGAGTACATACTGGCACTACTAGTAGTGTCATTGGACATACAGTACCATTTGCAAGCATATGGGAGGTCAGCTAGTACAATCCTGCTCTTGTGAATTGTATTCCAAAGGTTCCCTAGGTCATATTTGATTGTGTCCAATTTTTTTTGTGCCTGGTCCACCTGAAACTTGTGCAGTTCACCAACCACAGTGTTTTCAACAAGCTGGGCAAAAATGACATTCTACTCCAGTTGATGAATTTGACACCAAGCTCTTACAATGTTGAGAAGAAGATGAGCCTCTTCTCTCTTGAAGTTGTCTTCACTGTCCCTCAAGGTCACACTATCTTTGATCTGAGACCGTCAGACTCCATAGACAGATCGTGCCAAATGATTGCTACTTACATCCATATAATAATCTCTTCATTGTAAAGACATCAACAGCAATGAAAAGGTGAATGACATGCTTAGCTTTGAAGGTTGATGAGTGCTGGTTGGGAGTAGCATTGCAACATGAGACAATGACTTTTGGACCTTGAATGTTCCAACTGCTAGTGGGGTTCCTTTTACTAAATTGAAGCATGAAGAAACACTGCTCTGACAATCATGAGAATTAGAAATAGATGGGCCCATGATCAGCAAGATTGAATTTGGTGAGTTGGTGCCAGGGTCACCAGAAACAGACTGAATCAAGAGCTTCCTTTGCAGAGCTGCAGCTCAAGGAGCTTTGCCCTTCTTGTCACTGTCAAACAAGTCTGAGCTATGATGCTCTGGATGAGCCATGCGTTACACTAAAGCGTAGACCCTAGCTTACAGTGACCACTCAACAGTAGGTCAACCAACTGAGTACTTTGGGTTGGTTACTCCTATGAAGTCACAACACTGGGGCACTATTCCCAGTTATTAAAGACAGTGACAAAGGAGGGAAACTTAGTGGGGCAGGGTTCCCACTTAAGGATCAAGGAGAGACTAGAATCTAGCTGATATTGTGTAGAACTAGCTTAGAGTTTACAGGAAAAGAGTCGGCCTACTTATAGTCTGTGAAGGTGGCTATGTGAGAATGGGAACTATGAGTATCATCAAGGAATAGGGATGATACAAGGAGATAAGGTCCATAAAGAAGATGGAAATGATGAGAGAAAAGTATAAGACAAAAGATAAGGAATGCTACTGATGGGAAAATATGGTAAGGCTATGGAAAGGTATTGATTAGATAGCAAGGGGTCTGAGGAGTTGATCAAAGTTTGAAATAGCACATGCTATTGTAAATGTGTGCCCATAGGAATAGTTTAGTCTGTTTGTAGTAGTGAAGAAAAGAGGGGCTAGAAGAAGAGAAAGAAAAAGATCATAACACCATGGTTAGTTTTGAATGAGAGATGGATGGAAAGCTGAGGAAGGAAGTAGCAGTAATACTCTTACCCTTTTTGTGTGCCTAAGGGTCAGATTATGTGTGCATCACATACTATCAACATCTACTCCTCACCTATTGCTTGTATCTTACCCCTATCCTCCTTTCTCCCTTAACACCACTCAACATGCAATGAGAGACTACAATGGACAGGTCCTAGGCTACCAATGCATTCAGTTCAGTCCCCTCAACCATTTGTCACTCCAAGTCCACTGCTCATTTACTTCCCACTTGTTATTGATTGCCACCAACCTCAACCCTGCATCCTCCCTTTTCCTTCTCTTGATACACCTGCTGCAACCTTCTGCTTACTATTCCCTGCCTACTATGCTATGAATCTCCTGGCCTCCCCTTGTATCATCATCAACACATTGCCAAGGGGAGGCTCTGACTGTCATACAGGTACATTCTGTTTCAACCCACCATGACTGCTATTAGATGGTATTATAATTGCTAACTCACATCCTGTGAGACTCATACATGTTGACCTGCCACCTCTTAGTATAATATCACACATGTCGTGTCTTGACTGCTGAGTTGTTCATTTGCTCCACCAACTACTCCTCATCCTCTCATGACTACTGTACTCCATGAGACTGCAACAGGCTGTCACCACAGATCCATTTCACTATGTAACTGTCAATTCACCTATTGTCTGCTTCCTGCCAAGCTTACATTGACCACTGAGTAGGACATCATTGCATATTCATATTGTATCAATGCAGTTTGCTTGCAGTCTAACTACATGCTATATAACACCCCATTCATGTACATATCTACAGTAGCACACTGTTAGCTTGGACATGTGACAAAACCAGTGGGAACTGGAGCACTGAAGTGTTAACATTTATGTACAATCAATTCATTACAGTAACAGTCAGTGACTGATAATCAATCATTGATCATTGTCCAAATATGCATGCATCATCGCCTCACACCACTTCACCAGCAAGGTTCTGAAATAAAAAGAACTTGAATAGTGAGTCCTCTGCCATTCCAAGTTTTAGTTCAATGTCTCACTACCCTAGGTGCTACAAATTCTTTTTGAACCCTAAAGGCCTCACAAATCATCACTCCCAGCCCAAGTCTGCTTGTAATACAAAGCCTCTGGTGGAGAGAGTTGTCATCTATGTCTGGCCATAGGATGATGGTGTTGACATGGTGGCCACTGGGTTAGACTTACAATCCATGGATATACAACCTCACGAGCACTTGTACAAAAATCTCACTGTAGTAGAATGGGACATAGGAGACATAGATGAATATCTTATGCAATCATCCATTATGATGGATGAAGTACACAATGTAGACAAAGAGCCTCACCCTCCTGCCACTGTAGAGCCAGAACCAATACATCACACAATACAAGCATTGTATTCTACAACTAGCTAGACAGTTGAGCTGTACCTGAATGTTAGGAAAATTGAGGGCAAGGGACAGACCTTCCTTGCTTGTTTCAAGCTAGATCAATTCTTGGATTACTGTAAGCTCAACCTGTATTATCCACTTTCCACTCTTGAGGACTGGCAGGTGGTCAATTTTCTCCTCACATTATAACTCAGCTTGAGAGTGATCAACAACTTCCTATCTCTCAAATTGGTATGTATGTTTGCTCATTTGGATTACATTTCATCTTACCTCATCCTCCTGTCCCTAGATAAAGACATTGCCTCTTTCAGTTTGGTTTGTAAAGGAACTACACTCCCATACAGAGATGCTCCCTTAAGGACCTACTTGGATGTTCAGGATTGTTTCTACCACCCATTCAATGAAGCAACCTGTGCATCTCTACTACTGTGACTCTCTTGATTGTGTGGAAGCATTACTTAACCACTTTTCACTGACAAGATGGATTTTTCCCCATACCATTTGTTCACCACTGTGGAATGAATTGTATGGCTATACTTGGAGTGGATGAGTAGTGATGGTGTATGGGAACTGTAGGTATGAGCTCCAATATTTCCTGTATATCCAGGCCACTAACATGCCAGTCCCCTTACTAGTCAAAGACAGCAGCTAATGGCATACTCTGTGGTGTCATCCTGTCCTCCAACAAAACAAATGTTATCAATGTCTGTGGAGGTAGAATTGTGCACCCATTACTCATTAGTCTTGCCAATATTAGAATGAAGATTTGTAATAAGGCCTCATCACACATGTTGACCTGTATGAAAACATTTCATGCATAGTCAAGTACTATAGTTACCATGCCTCTCTCCACATCAACAAACACCCCATGCTATAAGGTATACATCCACTAAGTTTTATGTAAGCAACCCCAATAGTTCATGAGATATGAATATTTCTTTGAAAAGAATGACCTAATGAAAAACATATTGTGCTGAGTCAGAAAGAAGAGCTATGCATTTCCTTTTCTATCAATGGATGGAGTTAACCATGGACTACCATCCTACAAAATTTCTCCTCAATAGCTTT
>JBBPLB010000359.1:0-12131 GCA_038089595.1 Bothia castanella
TGGTTAGGGCTGTGTTTGGCTGTTTCAGTGTAGGTAGAGAGGTTAGAAGCATGAAATATATCCCAAATTGTTCAAGTGGAAGGGATCTTTAGTTGGTAAGTGATGGGAGATAGAACCTGTGTGATTTTGAAGGGTCCATGTTGCTTAGGTGATAGTTTTCATGATGGGAGGTGGAGGGCTAGGTTTTGGCCTTCTACCCATACTTTATCTCTGACTTTCCATGGTTTAAATTTGGAGGTGATTTGTTCTCTCATGAGTCTTCTTGCTTTTTCATGCACTTCTAAGGCTTCTCCTCTAGAATGTTCTAGGGAGGAGAGTCGAGACTGTAATGCAGGAATGAATGTTTTGCCAATTTTTGGGTAAGGATGGGGTTGGTAGCCCATCATGAGAGTAAACGGAGTTTATTGAGTGGTAGAATGTACTGTGGAGTTATGGCAGAATTTGGCAATAGAGAGTAGTTTGGACCATTTATTTGGGTTTCCGTCACAAAATATTCTTAGGAAGGTTTCAACTTCCTGATTTACCTGTTCCATTTCTCCATCAGTCTGGGGGTGATAAGGTGTGGAAAGGGTGACTTCATAGTTAAGGAGTCGTCCTAGTTCTCTGACAAATACTGAGGCGAACTAGGGTCCTCTGTCAGAGATACATTTATTATGTAGTCCAAAGCGTTTGAACACATGATCATGGAAAAGTTGAGCAACTCCTTTTGCGTTGATGGTTTTTAAGCAAGGGAGGAGAATTACCCCCTTAGTAAGGCCATGGTCGACTATGACCATAAGAGAGTCAAAGCTCTTGGAGGGAGGCAAGTCAGTGACCAAGTCAACGGAGACTTGCTAGAAAGGATGAGTGCATTGCAAAGGAATTGGATGCAGGGATGGTAGGACTGGATGAGTATTGAGCTTGTTAGCCTGGCAAGTAGCACATCCTTTAATGTAGTTTTTGACCTGAGTAGTTAGTCCGGGCCACCAGTAGTCTTGTTGGAGTTGATTGATAGTTCTAAAGTGTCCACCATGTCCAGCAGAAGGGGAATCATGAGCATGCAAAATTAGGTCCTTTCGGGCAGGTTCTGGCACATATAGTTGTCCTTTGAAGTAGAGACAGCTGTCAAGGTATGTCTAGTCCTCTTTGCAAGCCCTGGGGAAAAGAGAGGAGTCGGAGGCAAGGACATCTAGTGCTCTTTTTATAAGAGGGTCATTAGGGGTTGACGATGTGATTTTGTCCGTCAATGCAGCATCAATTAAGTTGATAAAGAGTTGGTCAGGTAGGAGAGTTGAGACATTATTGTTACTGGTGTTGATATCTGGGATTCGACTTAGAGCATTGGCTGGTCTCATTTGGGATCCAGGTAGGTGTTTGAACTGTAGGTTGAAGTCCTGTAGAAAGAGAAGCTATCTGGCCTGGCATCTAGACAACTTTCTAGGTTCTCAGAAATAAGTCAGGTTCTTGTGATCAGTGAGTATTGTTACTAGATGTCCTGTTCCAGAGAGGTATTGCTGCCAGGCATGCAATGCTCAGATAACAGCAAGGAGTTCTCTATCATAGATGTCGTAGTTTTGTTTAGCAGATCCAAAGGTTTGAGAGAGGTATGCACATGGGTGAAGGGCTCCTGTAGCATCTTTTTGCATTAGGACTCCTCCTGAGGCAAGAAGAGAGGTATCCATCATTACAAAAAACAGTTTAAAAGTGTTAGGCATCTGTAGTACTGGTGCAGAGAGGAAGGAGTTCTGAAGAATTTTGAAAGAAGTTTGGTGAGGTGACAACCAGTTTCATGTTGAGGTTTTCTTGGTGAGATCTAATAGGGGTTGAGCAATATTAGAGAAGGAGGGAATAAATCTCCAGTAGAAATTGCAAAAGCTAAGAAATGAGCAAACCCCTTTAACTGAGGAGGGGGGTTTCTATTCAGCAATTGCTTTTAATTTGACTGGGTCTATGGCAATCTTGCCAGGTCTGATGATCATTCCTAGGTATTCAACTTTGGACATGTTGAATAGACATTTAGAGAGTTTAAGGTGTAACTTCTCTTCTCTAAACCACTGCAATACCCTTTTGGTTTGTTCCTGGTGTTCCTTGTAGTCTTTGGAGTAGATCAAGACATCATCCATATAAATGACAAGCCATCCTTTGGTGATGAGGTCTTTAAAGACATTGTTCATATATGCCTGGAATGTGGAGGGGGAATTGCACTGTCCAAAGAACATGACCATTGGTTCATAAAGCCGAAAGGGGTGATAAAAGTGGTCTTCCATTGGTCTTCTGGTTTGATGTGGATATTATTGTATCCCCCTTAGACGACAAACTTTGTGAAGTACCTGGCTTTCTTCAGTTTGTCAATGAGGTCAGAAATTAAAGGAAGGGGATAAGCATTTCTAACAGTTGCTTCATTGACATATTGGTAATCTTGGTATGGACGAAGGGATCCATCCTTTTTGGGTACAAAGAAGAAAGGAGCTGCTTGAGGGGATTTGGATGGGACTATTTTGCTAGTGTGAAGATGTTCATCAATGAAAGCCTTGCAGGCTTCTACTTCCTTCGGATTTAGAGGATAGGTTTTTCCAACCTTTGGAACAAAATCTGATTTCAGCTCAATGGTGTGGTCAAAGGTTCTGTGCAGTGGGAGTTCCTTAGGTTCTTCTTCAGAGAAGATATCAGAGAAGTTAGAGAATTCTTTTGGGAGTTCAACATTTCCTTTTTCTGATTTCTGGACTGTTTTGGTTGAGACAGTGATTTTCTTTATCATTAGAGATCAAAGGTATTTAGTAAAGTTCTGTTCAGTCCAGAGGTCTGGGTCAAGTTTAAAGGACCTCAATAGGTATCTTTGAGGACTTCGATCTGGGATGAGAGAGGGGGTTTTAGATGAGGATATCTGACCAGTTGCCCAGTCTATAGAGGGGTTGGCTGTTCTCAGCCACCGGAGACTGAGGATAAGATCTTCTTTTCCTAGAGAGATGATATATGCTTTTATTTTCTCGGTTTGTCCTTTCATGGTAATAGTGATTGGAATGAAAGAGGATATTTTTCCAGCTTGGTTACTAGTTCCATTGGTATTTTGTGCATTCATTGGTTTTTCAAGTGGTTTGGTGGGGATTTGATGATTTTCAATGAGAGTTTGATTGATAAAGCACCCAGTTGCTCCACTATCAATCAGAGCCTTTGTTTCGACGACTTTTGCTCAAGTAGAAATGAGGACAGGGATGTGAATAGATTGTGCATGAGAGTTTGCACATGAGAGTTTGTCATAAATACAGGAGCAAGAAATTGGAAAGATGGCATCAAGTCTTCTTCCCTTTTTAAAAATCCTCAACAGAGACAACTGCTACTGTCTGATCCTCATCCTCTTCTTCTTCTGTGAAACAGGTTTGGAGAATCTTGAGGATGTCTTCTTTTGGAACATTTCGTTGAGTGAGAACAAGTAAAGTTTGCCATTCATAAGGAAGTATGCTCCTATAGAAAGAATTCATCTGAAGACATCTTCAGAATTCCTAGAGAAGTCTTTGGGAAGACCTGCCCTTAGTTCAACAAGTTTTTTGGACATATCTTCTTCTTCTGATTTCTCTTCTGAGTCTGTTGGGAAAAGAGGGCTATGGAGACAATGAGAAGGTGCAGGTGGTTCTGGTTCTGGTTCAGGAGAGTCAATGGGTATGGGTTCTACTGTTGTTCCGAGCGATGACTCAGCTACAGGAACTAGTTCATAACCAGTGATCTGATTCTAGAGACCCTGGATAGCTCTTCTTGTAAATCCTTCTGAGGGTGGTTCTTCTCTATAATGAGGTTCTTCTTCCTCTTCTTCTGAGGAAACTGATAGTGTTCTTAATGGGCGATGTTGGGGGGTTAATACCAGGTTGGCAGAGAAGGAGGATCCTGCGATCCTTCTGGGATTCCTTCTTTCTGAAATGATGGGCAGCTTTACTTCACAATGGAAGGAGCAATAAGGAAGCTAGTTCTTTTTATTCTACTAAAGCGTAGACTCTAGCCTATAGTGACCACTCAACAGTAGGTCGACTGACTGAGTGTCTTAGGTTGGCTACTCCTATGAAGTCACAACACTGGAGCACTATTTCCAGTTGTTTAAGATGGTGACAAAGGAGGAAGACTTAGTGGGGCAGAGTTCTCACTTAAGGATCAAGGAGAGACTAGAATCTAGCTGGTATTGCATAGAACTAGCTTAGAGTTTACAGGAAGAAAGTCAACCTACTTATAGTCCATGAAGGTGGCTATGTGGGAGTGGGAACTATGAGTATCATCAAGAAATAGAGATGATACGAGGAGATAAGGTCCATAAAGAAGATGGAAACAGTGAGAGAAAAGTATAAGATGAAAGATAAGGAATGTTACCAATGGGAAAATATGGTAAGGCTATGGAAAGGTATTGGTTAGGTAGTGAGGGGTCTGAGGAGTTGATCAAAGCTTGAAATAGCACATGCTATTGTAAGTGTGTGCCCACGGGAATAGTTCAGTCTGTTTATAGTAGTGAAGAAAAGAGGGGCTAGAAGAGAGAAAGAAAAGGATTGTAACAGTCCATCCTGTGATTTGGATTTGATAGATTCACAACATTTTCGAAACATGTTCCAGTACAAAATGAAGATAAGCATCATAATGTCAGAGTCTATGGTTATATATTAGAAGAGCATGGGAGAGGTGAGGTTGCCTTATTTGCAAACAATTCTAGCAACCATGATGGAAACTGTCACTGGTGTCCTCCATCCAGGTGGTCTATTTTCTCGTAGGCCATCACCAAAACTTTTGTTCAGACCCTCACATGATTTCAGCCCAATTGCAGAGGTCAATGCTTTGGCCAAACTATATAGTAGGTTGGGAATGTCAGCCTACCATGAGAAGGTAAGTACCTTTCTATTGATGTCTACCTTTATGAGTCTGAGGTGATTTGAACCATTAGAACAAACTGACAGATGTGTAGAACAACAAAGCAGTTCTCATCCTTGATGTTATTCACATCTGCTGCAAGGTTTGCCATACTGAGCAAGCACTTGTCACTTGCCTTGTGCACAAGTATGAATCAATCACAAAGTTATATTAGTATAAGGCAAATAGTTGGGAAGATAAGATCCATGACATGGATATAGAGGTTGGCACAATGTGTACAATGATGAAGTGCTGTGGAATGGTTGTTGATTTTGCTGTTTCAGCTAACTCCAGCTGGACACCTATCGAATCTAATCAGGATGCTAGTATATCATATTTCTTACATTTAAACAGCCAGCTGAGTGTTCTAGGGATTACTAGCTATAACCCAACAAATTGAGAATGTTGAGACTCATCCACCAGCTCTAAGTTGGTCACAGTTTCACTTGTCTATTCAACTTGATTGATTGGTGAACAAAGTCAATGTATAAAGTACTATATTGTCCTATACTTGCACATGTTGTCCATTTAAGTTTGTTATAGACACATAGTGTACTTTGCCTGTACATAGACTCTGTAATATTGACAGTTGGTTTAATGACAAGTTCTCCAGGAAGTTTATACAGTAAATTCAATCCCTGAAACCTTTAGGGTGTGTATTTAGCAACACGCTATCATTGTACATATACCAGTGATCAATGACTCTACTGCTCAACAATGTGCTCTCCATTCAAATCCATCTAGAACACAGACCACATGTGTGCAAGGGCAAAACTTGACAAAGTACAACTTGACCAGATGCAGGCAACATCCTCCAAACAAAAGATATGCTCAATGGTTGATTCAGATAGGAACATTGAATAGGTCATATGGAACAGGAGGCCCTTAGGCAGGGTGTTCACATGCAACAGTATGTTGACCTGCATGTAACTAGTTTTATACATAGTCAGACTAGTGGACACCTGAGTGGAATATTTCCACCCACAAGGGGAATGTAGTGATAATCAGATTTCCAAGGATGTTGACCTGCATGTAACCAGTTTCATACACAGTCAGACTAGTGGACACTTGAGTGGAATATTTTCACTCACAGGGGGAATGCAGTGATAATCAGATTTCCAAGGATGTTGACCTGCATATAACCAGTTTCATACACAGTCAGACTAGTGGACACTTGAGTAGAATATTTTCACCTACTAGATGTGGATGAAATCTCTTGATACCTTAGGGTTAGATGACCCTTAGTATGATCTATCAACCCTGAATTTTTCAGATTTTTCTACTTACTCATTATTGAGATATGCATTTTTCTTTACAATCCTCTATTAGACTGTGGGAATATTTCTCTCTTTAGGTCCCACAGTGGTTCTGTGACTGAGCTTTTGGCTTTGTCAGCACCACAAAGCTTAGTATGCCTTAGTAAGCATTAGTCAGCTGCTTTGTAAGCTTAATAAGCCTAGCATAGCCCTAGCATAGCCACTGCATGTATATATATAAGGAGTACAATTTGACCTCTAGAGGGAAATCTGGAATAATATTGGAGACTTTACCTAATATTACCAGGTCACTTGATCAATATAGTTATTGGTCATTTGGGCTATTAGTGATACTAGTACAAGAAGTATTAGATCACATAGTAGTAATAGCATAAGTAGCAAGGATTCATAAGTCCCAGTGAGGCAGAATCAAACTACTTAGGACTACTACAGATACTATTAGGAGTACAGGACTTGTACCTACATTAGGTCAAGTATCTAGGACAACCCTTTGAGAGAAAACCCTACTCGGACAACAAAGGCTCTTGGTCCCTATTAGACCTCTACTAGTTTATTACTACACTTTTGCTAGACTACCTGCCTGAAAGGATAGTTAGTCTTAGCTTTCTCTCACCTGATTTGCTAGCTCCTAGTGTACACTACCAGATTGCATTGAGATAACCATTGAGCGTTGAGATAACCTTCTGAACAAAGTGGCTAGAAACCTGCCTTATCACTTTCCATTTTCATTAGTCATTTTCACCACTTGTATAACAAACTCACCATCACTCTAGGCAACTTATCACTTGTTGACCAGAGTACCCAAGGTGTGTGTTACACTACCACAACCTTGCTGACCAGACACCTTTAGCTGGATTGATTCAGAACTCCAATCTGTTCACACTAGTGTGGATTGGCGAACACACCACAGCACTAGTACACTAAGTCTACCACCAACTTGTTAGCCCAAGGCTACCATTTTGTCAAGGTGAATACATACCTTCCCTTGCTTATAGTGTTCTATCCTGTGGAGACAAGACACATTGTCTGGGGAACTTTTCTCATTAGTTCTTAGTCATCTTGTCTGAAAGAAGATAACATCAAGATGCTTTAAACGATCTGAAACCATTTTATATACTGGGCTCTGGATGTCCACAAGCCATTCATGGCCTTTGTATATACAATATTGCTCAGATGTGCAATCCATCTTTCAGCTTCCCAGAGACTGCTCTCAAATCCCTATGAAAGGGTGTATTTCGATGATGGATGTGGACAGGTTCAACCAATGAGTATAATCATGGACAAATGCTATAGGAATGTCTCCCCACAGTATCTCCTAAGGGATTAGCTCAAGGATATTGACTACATCTTTATGTTGTCCTCAAATCACCAGATGACCACTCTTCAATGCAAAGTGTACCTGTACATCTTTAGATTCATGAGTTTAACTTCGATGTATCTAAAGGACTTATTTGGTGTTTGGAGATCATGACTAAGGCTGAGAAATCCATTCCTGAGAGATCTGACACTATGACAAGGAAGCATTGCTATAGAGGGTAGTTAGCAACCAGTCACACCACTAAAATGGTCAGGTATGTACATACATCACTGAAGATCTGTTTGTACATTGGTTGTTTTCTAATCTCAAGTGGCAATCCATTGATTTGTTTACTATCTATCAAAAGCATTCCATCAAGCAGGTTGAGATGCACTACTTGAGATTGTCTACTTTCAGTGGCTGCAGTTTCACATATGAGCCAGTGAGAATTCAGATGTGGCAATGGCTGTCATCTGTGGGGACTTGGACAATAACCAGGCCAGATGTTGTGAACTACATCATCAATGCCTTGATCTGATCCATCTGTCAGGATAAGTTCCCTCAAGATGCTTTTGAGAGTGAGTGAAAGATGGTAGTCTCATTCAAAAAGCAGTCGCAAATATGTAGAAGTTCTAATGAATTGGAATTATTTGAGAAAAGTAGTGCATTAATCTGATTCATTTTATGTACTTTGAAGTCAATAGGGCTACTTATATAAATAAGGATGGCCAAAGAAAGTAGAGCGTCAACATCCTCAGTAGAACAAAAGACCTTGTGGATTATATTAGATCTGACATCAAATGTACTCCAACAAGTGGTAGTCATCTCTCTCAAGAGATTGCTCTGTTCTGTGCTCATTGGTGCCATCATCAAGTCATATGATAACTCTTGCACCCAGTGGAAGGTCTCTCTATGGACAAGCTGAAGAAGTCAAATGGCACATTCTTTAACATCTTTATATGGATTTGCCACAAGCAAACAGGTAAGCAAAAAGGAAATGGTACCCATTATCACCCCATCCAATGAATGGGCCCCAATATCCTCCAGCAAACTCTCAAGTTCACCTAGGAGAGCACAACAAAATGATGTTTCTTGGAGTTCATGATGCTATACCCACTCTATTGTATTCAGGTCAAGTGGTCCAAGTTGAGAGGCTACCTGAGAGAGTAGGAAATAAACATTGTGATGACAAAAGTTTAGGATTCCACTGTATAGGTCCTACAAGATGTTGACCCATTGAAGTGAACCACCACTCTGCAAGTGGCTGAAAGTAATGTGTTCATATAGGGAAAGATCATCTGGACAATGTGCTTGAGCAGCTAAAATATAGTTGGAGGTGTGGACTGTCATCTTGATATATCAATGCAATCTATGACTTGACGGATAAGCAAAGTAACTATCAAGTTTAGACCAACTGTAGTTGTATTGTGAGATGTTGAGAGATGTTTCACCTGACTTCGACCTCTTGGGGAAAAACAAGCAAGGTAGACAATGCCAGTAACAGGAACTGTTCTATACTGAAGAAGATAAGGCTGCAATTGAGGAACATCCACAAGTGAGATTTTCTTGTCTCTGTCTTTGGGTGTCATGTTGGGATCAGGAAAGAGGAAAGTGTCCCCAAGATGGGCAGTACAAGAACACCAAATATAAAGAGCCAGAAGATATTACAATCTTTTTCTTTTTCTCTTCTAGCCCCTCTTTTCTTCACTACTATAAACAGACTGAACTATTCCTATGGGCACACACTTACAATAGTGTGTGCTATTTTAAACTTTGATCAACTCCTCAGACCTCTTGCTACCTAATCAATATCTTTCCATAGCCTTACTATATTTTCCCAGCAGTAGCATTCCTTATCTTTCACCTTATACTTTTCTCTCACCATTTCCATCTTCTTTATGGACCTTATCTCCTCGTATCATCTCTATTCTTTGATGATACTTGTAGTTCCCACTCCCACATAGCCACCTTCATGAACTATAAGTAGACTGACTTTCTTCCTGTAAACTCCAAGTTAGTTCTATGCAATACCAGCTAGATTCTAGTCTCTTTCTTCGATCCTTAAGTGGGAACCCTGCCCCACTAAGTCTTCCTCCTCTGTCACTGTCTCTAACAACTGGGAATAGTACCTTAGTGTTGTGACTTGTAGGAGTAACCTATCCAAAGTACTCAGTCGGTCGACCTACTATTGAGTGGTTGCTATAGGCTAGGATTTACACTTCAGCATAACAGAAGACAGTTTAGTTCAAATACAGCCACCTCAGCATCTGGGGGGATGGTGGGTCCATGTTCCTCAATTTGGTGCTGGAAATCTAGAGAGTTGACATCTAGAGAAGTTATATTATAATAAATGAGATACATGCTCTTGGTGAATTCATCTGAAAACACAGAGTGGCCAGAGAGGAATTGAAAGTGGCAAGTATAAAGATATTGGTATGTACAGCAAACACAGTGAAGAATCATGGTTTTTTGAGTGTGAAGTCATTGTAGTAGTTCAGTTGGAATTTCAGAAGAATATCTGGCAAGGATTGGAACAGCCCTGATAACTAGCTTGTTCAGTGTGACCCAAAGCTCAATCACCATCAAAAGTATGACAGAGAGGTGATCTGGATTATCCTTATAGGTGTCCTGTGTGCTCAACAGATACTGATTTATCAAGGCCACGAGTTGGACACATGTTTGACTGACATCCAGAATACAAGCAATCCAATCATCAATCTCCAGCTCCACTGCCTACTCAACATCATAGAGGGTAATATAAGGGTCAACATAGTGTGCTCCCTCAAAAAATGATCTGTTTGAAGAGAGGAAGTTGTTAAGCATACCACAGGGGAGATGTTTAGAATAAAAGTGAGAATTGAGTAGTTTTAGCTCAGAGACTGAGAGTGTGTGACAAATGTATTCTTTATATTGCACAAGGGAGAGTTGCATGTCTTTGTCAAGGTCCAGTTGAGAGGGCTTTCACATTACAGTTGAAAGTTGGCAACTTCTATATTCTTCCATCTACACTCAAAGGTGTTATGAAGAGAGAGATTGGTCCTTACAATGACATTATGGAGCAAGTTGGATGTACCTGAACCAAGTTTTGTGAAGTGTCGTAAAATTTTGGCTGATACTACATACAGTAGATTACTAGAAAGATTTGTATTGATAGTGTCTCCTACAAGGTTGCACATGACGAACAAAATGAATTCTTTGTAGTGAATGCATTTGAGACCAGTACTGAGGAATGTCCAGACCTTAACCTTGATCAGAAGCCAAAGTAGCGATCAGTAATCTGCACAAAAACACTTTGTGTACAGTCAAACACTATAAGCTACCATGCCTCTCTCTATCAATAAACACCTCATGCTATACAGTATACACTCACCAAGTTTTATGTAAGCACCCCCAACAGTTCATGAGATATGAATATTTCTTTGAAAATAATGACCTACATAAAAAACCATATCATGTTGAGTCAAAAAAAAGAGCTATGTATTTCCTTTTCTATCAATAGATGGAGTCAACCATGGACTACCATCCTACAAAATTTCTCCTCAATAACTTTATCTGTAAAGATATTCATGAATCTTTGCACATTAGTTTTTATTATACATTAGTAGTACTTTAACTAGTTCATTAGCAACAATCATATAGTACTGGTTTCAATCAGGTGACTACACAGGCATATCATGTGATAAAAATCATATGATCCAGAGAATCACATGACCCTTGCCTTACTTAGAGTGCTGCCAACATAGCCACTCTGGTACAGCATTGATCTAGAACATTCCAAGACATTCCCATGGATCTAAAAAGAAAATAAAGTTACATTAAACTCTAAACCTTCCATGGGAATGAACAGCCTCTCCCAATCTGTGTTCTCACAGCCTCACTAACTCATAATGACTTATGATGACTAATCCAATGTCTGATATGAATCCCAGCACAGCCACTTGTAATATATATATAAGGAGAGCTGATTGTGCCTCAAAACCCATCTTAGATTTATTGCTTTGATAATAGATAAGATCACTGATAAGATAGCCCCTGAGTGATAAGATCTGGCTGATTAGATCGCTTAGATAAGCTCAAAGAAGCAGAGATAAAGAACAATCTCTCTTCTAATCAGTATTAGGGTTTTTAAACTACACTATTGTACATTTAAGACTTTGGCTAATCAGCACTAAGTAGAAAGCTTCAGCCAATAGGAGGACTGGTCCAAGACCCCTCTGATTACGTCATCAATCAGTTATTAGGTGGCCACTATAGCAGAAAGGCACTGTAACCTAGATAAATCTAGTCTAGGAATATCTAATACCTGAGTGTACAATTGCACATATCTAGCACTCCAGTGAGCCAATACAATAGGTTTGCAAATAACCAAATTGAGTGAACACTGAGTGACCCTAAAGGGAATTTTCCCACACTTTACATTTCAGATACAACATCTAGTTCAAACACTAGAAACATATTAGTAGATTCTCTAGTATTATCTTTGAGAATTTATTACACAACATCTGCAAATGATCAGAAGAAACCTCCTATCTTAGGATTTACATAATCAAGGCACACCCTCACCATAAATCCTACACAGCCATCAGACCTACAGATCAAGCACAAACCATCCAACAAGCTATAACCTATTATTGCAAGTATTGTATTTAACATCTAGGACTTGATTACCTTATCATAGTCAACCCCTGTTACATATA
>JBBPLB010000361.1:0-12090 GCA_038089595.1 Bothia castanella
AACCAGACACCTCTAGCTGGATTGATTCAGAATTCCAATCTGTTCACAATAGTGTGGATTGGCGAACACACCACAGCACTGGTACACTAAGTCTACCACCAACTTGTTAGCTCAAGGCTACCATTTTGTCAAGGCAAATACATACCTTCCCTTGCTTATAGTGTTCTATCCTGTGGAGACAAGACATGTTGTCTGAGAAACTTTTCTCATTAGTTTTTAGTCGTCTTGTCTGAGAGAAAACAGCATAGATAAATGAGTCTCAAGTGAGAGATACTCATTTGAGAGGTTGGAATTGAAAGAATGATAAGACTGAAACTTAGAGAGATAATGAATAGTTACTGGAGCAAGGCTCAACAAATAAAAGAAAGGCAGATAGATTGATAGTTCTCATAAGATAAGAATATGAAACAACTGCTTAGGGGGAGAACATCAAAAGAGGTCTCCCTTATATACTATACAGAATAAGGTTCAATAGGAGCTCAAACTCTATTAAGAGATAAGAGTGACTATTGCTATTGGAAGATAATGATATAGGATCAAACTAGAACTGCAGATAGGATCAAATCGTGTCCAGGAAGAAATCAGAAAAAGATAGGAATAGAACAGAATGGAAGATATTAATAGCTATCTATGACATCATGAGTTTAGAATGTGACATCATGTAGAACGGTCCAGAGATATTACATCATATGGAATGTTCTGAATGATTATATCATACAAAGCTGTCTGGAACAGACCTAGACCATGAATAATAGAAAGGCTAGACAATTACTCCAACAACAGAATAGCAAAAGTGTAATACTTCAATAGATATTTCCTGGATGGTTCTGTCAAAGATGTGAAGGAGGGTGGATCAGCAATGCACCTTCAAAGTCATGTCACTTGTCATCGGCAGTGAAAGAGGAAAGTTGATTGACAACATGCATAGCACCAGCCTCCCTCAACAAAGCTAAAAGCTGTCACTTAGGTGGGGTGCAGGACAATGCCTAAGGTAACATGTGGGAGTGTAGATGAGCTGTTGCTCAAATGAACATGATGAAGGTAGATGACAGCATAGAAAGGGGAGTTGGGAACAATACATGAGTGTTGTCACTCAATGAATTAGAGTTCACAAGAACAAAGGGGACTATGGGACGACTGACAACTCTTGACAAAACATATTGAGGGTGGGGAATGAGCACCATCACATAAACAAACATGACAAAAATGAGAAGCAGGAGAGTTGAGAACAATGATTGATGGAAGAGAAAGGTTCTCAAGGAGACATGGTAGAGGTGTAGGATGAGACTCATTGCTCAACAAGTCCAGGATTACTATACTTAGGGCTTCACTGCATGGTATGTTGTCAAGAATGGAGGTGTGAGCATAGCTCAAAACAAGTCTGGGAGATGTTAGAGATAAGTCTGAAATGTGGGATTTTCTTAGTATAACATGACTGGCCTACCTCTAGTAAGGTGGCTCACAGGCACTGTCTGTGAGGTCACACAACAGATGTTGGAGGGCAGGATTCCACAATTAGTAGTAAGCAGGTCATTGGCAGAGAGGTCCTGTCCCTAAGATTTATTGTCATTGTATAAAGAAATTGGTCTGAAAGAGCATGGGAACCTCTGAAAAGTGGTGCCAAGGATGAGATTGAATAAACTCCAAGTCACAGTATGAGGGGCACATAGGGGCTGCATCATTGACATGTTGTGGTAAAGTCTGGTTGATATGTCAGTACATTTCAGAATCCTGTATTTTTTGTGATGAAACCTGGAGAATTCTCCTAGCATAAACCTCTCATCCATCCAAGGAAAGAAGTGGGTCAGACTGTAGTGATGTCTCTTGACCTCTTTTGGAATGTCAGTGCTAACCACTCATGAACAACAAGGTGTCAATACTGTCAGGTTCTAGAATGACATTTGAGTCAGTTTCTGAGAGGCAGTAACATGACTTGAGCATATCAGTGTCATTGACAACACTGTCAAGAATTTTGCCAGTTGGTGAGAACTTGAGTGCTGGAACCTCAACATAAATCTTGAGACTGTTTAAGAGGAACTCTCAAATGCTAGGCCTGATTTTCCCTGTCTTGATCATCAGTAAATTAGCATGTTGCTTTTTTGTGCTTTTTTTGTGCTTTTCATGGCTTTTCACCTATGATGATGAAAGGCCAGAAATGACTCAAAAAAGCAAATCCTCCTACTTTTTCCATACTTTTTCCATGCTTTTTAGTGCTTTTTTTACCCAGTCCTACCATCATCTAGTTCAGAAAAGTAATCCAGTATATTAAAAAGCTGCTAGTACATGAAAAAGCAGCACTTTAATGCACCATACATCATCACTGCTAGGGTTCATCATAGGTATACCCCTAGGTTGTATGTTTGTTGTCATGCTGTTGTCATCAATACAATGTGGCTGCCATTGATGTACAGTCATGGCTGTTGACATGTCACTGAGGTCATTGGTGACACATTGTGATCACCATTGTTGATATAGTGGAATCACTGTTGATGTGCCATTGTCACTGTTGATGCACTGTCATCACTGTTGATGGGTCATTGTTGTTGTTGTTGACATGGCATTGCACCATCATTGATGCTATCACATCCTTGCTGTTAATGCATTGGCATTGTTGTCACATCAGCAAATCAGCCTTTCTCTAGCCAGTACTAGACAATACTGGACAGAGTGTTAGGGCTTTACAGTGATGTTCCCAACTGTCTAGCTCTGGTTAGCTCTGTCCTATCCTGTTCCTAGACTATCTCAGTGATTATCTAATCTAAAACAAATAGATAGAAAAGTTAACCCAAAACCAATATAGGTCCTCTACCATGACACTAACTAAACCCAACTATACATAACAACTATGATTAGACAATACACTACACTTTTATAGTCTAGTGACTATGCTTATTACTAGTAACCAAGTAGCCATATATAACTAAGTCACCTATACTCTAGTGTCCAAAAACCTTGTACAAGTTGCTAATCACTCAGTTCAATTTGACAATATTTCAAAATGTTGAATAAGTATAACAAACATATAGACTAAAAGCTAATAAATGTGTAGTCAAATACTTGGTTATGAACTTGTCAAATTTAAAGATGATTGACAACTTGTATAAGGTTTTTGGACACTGGAGTATAGGTGACTTAGTTATATATGACTACTTGGTTACTAGTAATAAGTATAGTTACTAGACTATGAAAGTGTAGTGTATTGTCTAATCATAGTTGTTATGCATATTTGAGTTTAGTTAGTGTCATGGTGGAGGACCTATGCTGGTTTTGGGTTAACTTTTCTATCTATTTGTTTTAGATTAGGTAATTGCTGGGATAGTCTGGGAACAGGATAGAACAGAGCTAACTAGAGCTAGATAGTTGGGAACATTGCTGTAAAGCCCTAACACTCTGTCCAGTACTATCTAGCACTGGCCAGAGAAAGACTGATTTGCTGATGTGTTGCCATAGTGTTATTGCTGACATGCTGTTGCTGTTGTTGTTGCACCATTAATGTATTGCCATTGCTGTCATTAATGCAAAGTTGGCATCATTACTGACACATCATTGTTGAAGTTGTTGTCATTATTGATGTGTGAGTCATCATTGTCTACATAGCATCATTACTGATGTGTTGTTGTTGCTGTCATTGATGTGTTGCTATGGTCATCAGTGATGCATTGTTACCATCATTGACATGCAGTGTTTGCATCCACATTAGTGTTGACACAATCACGCTGGTGGTAGCATGGTTGGTGAAAGAGTGGTGTACCTGGCAGTGTCATGATGATAGCACATGTGTCCATTCCTATTGCTACAGTGAGCAGCAGTGTGGTGGTGTGTCCATTTGACTCCATTGTCCAACAGATGGGAGTGTTAGTGGCAGTGCCATTGCCCTGTGTGCAAGATCCAAAGAGGGTGAGGTGTGGTCAGCAAATCACATTTAGGCAATGTACTGTCTTGGCACCAGCTCAGGTTCCATTCCCTGTGCAAATGGTGCTGAGCCACTGTAAATGACAAATGAGGTGGAGGGAACAGATGACATGGAGTGTACCTCAAACACACAGGTACAGCAATGAGTTGCAAGAGGTGCATGAATCTTGGCCTTATGCAGTCAGCATGGGTTGTTGAGGTGTCATTGGGCATGTTGCAATATGGGTAGAGGTGATGGAGCAGGACAGAGTTGTATGAAGTGCAAAGTTCAAATGTGGCAAGAAAAATTCAACATCACATGACACTGGGTGATGATGAGTCATCAACAAACACTTGGTGAGCAACAAGTCTCCTCATCTGCTATCTCACTCTTGCCAGCAAGCTGGCTACCTCATATTGAGCACCTCACCCACTCCTCATTTTCACATTCCATGCTTGGCACTCATCATGGCCTGCCATGCATCCACTGATCTTTACCTGTTTGGATGCCACACCTGGCCAGCCCACTGGCCTTCCCTCTTTCTTTTTTTCATGTCAATGCATGTCTCATCAACACTCCTTGCCTCCCTTCCTCTGGTCCTCAACCAGCTGAGTACCCCCTCACCCTAACCACCTCATCTCATTGTGTCCCCATCATCTTGTTGTATCCTAACACTACAATATGCTATGAATCCTACAGTTGAATCCTCTGTAAATGCAATACCCACAGTCAGATTTTACTGTATCACACGCCTTGTCAAAGTGCTTGCCTGTAACCCTGTGATAATCATGTTTTGTTCACTTACTTTTCATGGTACAAGCACTCTTTTCGTGACCTTTCGTGCTTTTTTTCATGCTTTTATTGATGATCGAAATGCCAAGCTTTTTGGTGCTTTTCGACTTGTGCACACTTGAAGCATAACACAGAGTTGGAAAAGCCCAAAAAGTTTGAAGTTCGGAAAAGCTCGAAAAAGCTCGAAAAAGCAACTTGTTAATTTACTGATGATCCAAGGAGCTGCTGTTGGCATCGGTAAAAGTCTCAATCTAACTCTGTTCAAGTACGTCAACCTACAACATACTCGCACCAACGGATGATTCTTATTTTTATCCGGAGCGGGATAATCGTCAGAAACGCTGCCAGTTGCTATATAATACACTGCACACGCTCGATTGTGTATTCAGGTTGACAAGAAAAACAGCACCAGATCCGCCATCATTCACGCAAAGTTCACAAGTTTTTTCCTCATCTCCTGGAGTCGGCTCTGCCTGGACTCCAGCTGGGCCCGCTTTGCCTCAATTGCTGGATCCTCGCTCACTAATTCTTTCATGCGATCTGCAAAGTCGCCCGACGATGTGGTGTCGAGCATGAGACGCTGGAGCAGACCGACGGACAATTTCTCTGCCACAGTCCGATGGAGGGATTGTTCAATCTTGAGCAGGACGTGATCAATGATACGCTGTACGATTGTCCTTCAGCCTGCTATCGCGTCTCTGTCGTGGATATCTCGTACCCTTGTACGCGATGGTAAAGTATGCGCGCACATCTGCCATTACCCTCAACTCATCTTCAAATTGATCTCGAGCGGATAGGTGTGCCAAGTCGTCCGCAGTGAGACCCGTGTAGCCAACTTGAGCCAGATAATCCAAGACTTCATCATCTGGTGAAAATGTTTTTTTGTGCTTGCGCAGGGGTGATTTGGACAAACCACCAAATTGGAAGGGCTCACTGGGATGCGGTGGTGGTATCTTTGGAATCTGGTATTCTCCTCGATTTCGGCGAGCCTTCCGATACTTGGTATACCACCTTTCATGAAGGTCCCCAAAATCTTTCACATTTTGAGTGTAGATTGGAGAAATCTCAAGTCTCAGAGTCTCCCTGACCGCAGCAAGCGTTCTATTCTTGTGTTCTTCAATGTCAGGGTGGATGAGGAGGCTACAGATGAGACAAAGTCTGCATCGAAACTTCGCAATAACCTTATCTGCAACGTACGAGATCAGATCCTCGAGGACCTTGAATCGACCAAAGTGTGTCTTCACAAGTAGCTGCATGATATCATCGAGGGTATCGTTTATGGATGTGAGGCACCTCTCCACAGGCGCAGACCACAGATTCGTGAACTGATTGATGAGGCGAGTCTTGGCCTCGTACGGAATATTACCAGGAAGCTCCCAGGCAATTGACCCATATTGTACGTCAAGGCATAACCAACAAAAAGAGGGAATGGAACCGACTCCAATATAGTCTTGCGAACATCATACACCCCCATGGTCCGTACTTTGTCATTCTTAACAAGACCACGTTCTTCAGACTCGAGACCATTGATTGCAAAGTATTCCTTGGGCCTATTGAAAGGACGGAAATCCGGAGAGGTTTCCAGGATCTCCTGATCAAATATAGTGTAGATTGCACGATTTCGCTGCGCAAGGCATTTATCAGAACTGACACCCGAGACGGCACCCCTGAATGCGTCGCAGAATGCATTGACTCTGGCAAGGACATCAGCAAAACAACCCTTTCGGTTAGCCGAGTGTACAGAACGACTAGATGGAAACACAGCCACATTGCGCTGTGCATTAGAAAAGAAAAAACGCATACGAAGTACAAGAAAACATGTAGTTAAAATGTTCAAAAGAAAAATACTAGTTACTAGCAATAATGTCTAATAAAATGTAGCCTTCTGTGTTTATTGAATGGTAGGGACTTCCTCAATTTGTGGATCGGTCTCAAGGGGCTTGGGCAGAATCCCGGGGTCCTCCAAGCAAGAAGCGAGCAATCGCTCGACATCCTGTTGGAGCTGTGGTATGCTATACAATGACACATTGAGTCCAGAGTAAAATCCAAGCATGGTGTTACGTACACTTTATTGATATGTTTGACCAGCAAAACGCTAAGATGTGCGACGAATGCTGGAATCCCAAAACGCTCGCGATTAGTAACCTCGCTCCACGGCGAAGTCGTGTCGAAATACTCTGCAGAGATGTGCTGCATGTCCGATCTCGAGAGACGCTGTGCCCGTTGAGCATCATCAGGGAGACGAACGCAATAATACCCGAGCTTCAATTTGTGCTGACGACCTTCGATGACATCGAGCCACAGCTTTCTAGCATTCATGGCGCCATCCCCAAGCATGTCAGGTTTCGTGAGAACCCCTATGAGAAGTCCTTGTGAGAGACAGCTATTTATCGTCAAGGTCGACGGACCTATAGTGCGCTCTCCCTCCGGATCAGCTTCTCTGGCGAATTTTATAGATTGCTGGTTCTGCATGTCATCTAAACGAGTATATAGTAGTCAGAAATATATCTAAATAACAAAGGCTGTGCGAGTTACCGCTCATTGGTATCGTGATTAGGATGATCGTGTTCGGACGACTGATGTAGGATTCAGTGAGTTCTCGCACCAGGGCAAGCACCTCCTGATCCTCATTTTGAATCAGCCCTGGAGATGATCAGCGCAGAGAAGTACGTGTGTGGATGACATACTAACCAGGTAAGTCCACAAAAGACAAGTCGGTGGCAATTGGATCCTCGAGGAAAATAGAGACAACGTTGCGTGAAAACTTGAGTGAGCTGGATGAACTGAGATCCTTCAAGTCCTCTATGCTCTTTTTGTGGAAACTTTCCGGGATCAGATCCGGATTGAGGATGGCCGCCTGCGCACGACGGAGCCAGATATCTACGTCACTCTTGTTAGTGATGGTGGGCCCGAAAGCTATCTCTTTCTGTTGCACAGCAGAGCGTCCCCATGAATCGTAATCAAACCGAAGTTTAATCTTGCAAGACCAGACGGTAGCGTTGCTCGACATTGTACACTCTATCGGACACCTGTTTGGTGGATGAGGAGAATAACAAAATGGGAAGGGCAACACACACCGCGTGCAAGTTCCACTGTCTCGAGGAATGTTGACCTAGCATGAACCGTCAGATAGCCCCGACGGCTTGCCGTGTATTCGGTGACTTACTCCACTGACTGCTTCAACCAGAGAGCTCTTTCCAGCTAACAGGGTCATAATGAGCCAAGGAAGAAACCAAATACGACATGTACGTACCAGACTGGCCACCGGTAACAACAATAGAGGGGAGATCAATCATTGTCTCCACGCTGGTAATTCGAGGTTAATGATATGGACAGGTACTGTGGCTATTGACTTACCCCAATGGTCGTAAATCATTAATGAGTTGCATCAATTCCCTGAGCCTACGCGCATATTCGGTCGACGAGAGGTCGAGTGCCTCCCAGATGCTATCGTCTGGAGATGACTGTATATCCGTTACTACAGAGGTAGATGAGGGTGAGGTCGGCTGCCTCGCAATCTTGCCCTTTTCACGGCGGAAGTTGAAGCTCATAGGTGCAGATGGGAGAGGTAAGAAAGAATGAGGGGAGGGGTAAGGGTGCAGGTTTTATGTATCTTGTGAACACGAACGGCATCAGCATATTTTGAAAATGCGCCTAGCGACCTAAAAGGTACAAAGTTCGAATCCGGACCCACCAAGGTAGCAACGCGATCGTCTTTATTGGCGCAAATCCCTACATGGCTCGAACACGAGGCATACAACGTTGCAAGTCAAGTATATCCAGAGTAGCTGTTTCCAGACACTCACGTGCGTTACTAGAGCATCCCAGTTACCAAGACGAGTTTTAGCTTCTCTGTAAACCCATGTCTTTGGACGGCGCTCTGACGACAGGCTGAGGGAGAGAAAGTAGTATGTATTGCATGTAATACTAGTGTAGGTACGTGCAATGGGAGAGGGACTAAAGCTAGATGGTGCGAGAGTGTGTGGCGAGGGCGCAAAGCGCCCACCAGCTAGGGACAGAAGCAGACCTGCCGGGTGTAGTGTGAGCTGCGAGGGCGGGTGAGAGACGCCTCGCAGGAAGCTACTCGCCGGTCTGAGGCCTGCGCGCCTTGGCCCCAAGTGGTGAGCTGCATGGCACAGCGGAGATGCGACGTGGCCTGGGGGTGGTGTGGTTGGTGCGACGAGCGAGCCACTCAGCCGGGGATGGCGACGCAAAAGAAGAGAGGTACGTGCCGCCTATCACCGCCTGTCCGAAGACTTACTGTACCACTATGGCTGCGCTCATGCCTTGCTGCGCCGCAGCGTGACAAGTCACCAACTTCAAATCTTTCAATGGATCGTGACCAACATAATGCTTACCAGCTGACCAGCTGACCACAACATGTGGCAAAGCTTACGAAGGTGCCAGGTTGTGCGATGAGTCCCACGCACTGAAAGCTTCAGTCTGAATAAACCGGTGTTACACAAAAGGCTAGATGACTATTTTGAGCAGACGATTGCAGGGCGAGAGACAAAACTACTCAGACTTGACAAGAAATACAACACCAGATCCGCCAGGTACACCCCTCAAAAATTGACAAGCTTCCTCCTCAGCTCCTGGAGTCGGGTCTTCTTCGACTCCAGCTCGGCCCGCTTCGCCTCAATTGCCGGGTCTTCGCTCACCAACTCTCTCATACGGTCCGCAAAGTTGCCCGTCGACGTAGTGTCGACCGTGAGACGCCGAAGGAGGTCGACAAACTCTCTGCTAGAGCTTTATGCAGGGACCGTTCAATCTTGAGCGGGACGTGATCGATGATGCGCTGTACGACCGTCGTTCAGCCTCTCATCGTGTCTGGGTCGTGGATACCTCGCACCTTGTACGTGATAGTAAAGTATGCACGCACGTCTGCCATGACGGTCAACTCTTCGTCGTATTGGTCTGGACATAAACGAGCCAGGTTGTCCATAGTAAGGCCCTTGTAGCCGGCTTGAGCCAGATAATTCAAGGCTTGAATTTCTGGTGAAACTGTTTCGCGGGCGACACCGCGATACGCAAATGGTGGCGAAGGTGGCTCCCAGAGTACTTCGGAGGGCTGCCCAGGGATCTGGTATTCTCCAGGCTCTTGGCGGGCCTTCCGATACTTTATACGCCACGTTTCGCGAAGGCTATTATAATCTTTCTCGTTCTGGGTATAGATCGGCATCAACTCGAGTCTCAGAGTCTCCTTGACGGCCGTGAGTGCTTTATTCTTGTGTTCCTCGATATCGGGCCGGATGAGGACGCTACAGACGCAATGAAATCCACGTCAACCTTTCATGAAGTTAGCGATGACGTACGAGATCAAGTTCTAGAGGACCTGGAACCGGCCAAAGTGCGTCTTGACGAGTTTATCGATGACATCATCGAGCACATCGTTTATGGATGTCAGAAACTCCCCCGCGGGCGCAGACCACAGGATCGCGAACTGCTTGATGAGGCGCGTCTTGGCTTCGTATGGGATATTACAAGGAAGTTCCCAGGAAATCGACCTATATTGAACGTTAGAGAGCGTGACTGGTCAAGGCAGGGATGGAACGAACTCCTTGATGGTCTTACGAACTTGAAGCACTCCCATGATCTGTACCCTGTCATCCTTTACAATGGCGTTTTCTTCGGAATCGAGAGCATCGATCGGCACGTATTTCGTGAGTTTCTCGAAAGGACAGAAATCCGGGACAGTTCCCCGGATCTCCTTGCCAAATAGAGTGTAGGTCACTTGATTTCGTTGCGCGAGGCTCTTGTCCGAGCTGGCACCTGAGACGGTACCCTTGAAGGCATCGCAGAATGCGTTGACTCTGACGAGGACCTCGATTTGTGGATCGGTCTCCAGGGGCTTGGGCAGAGTCTCGAGTTCTTTCAAGCATGAAGGCGAAGACAATTGTGTTTAGTGAGCACGTCTCCGACGAAGAATGCGCTGCGGAGAGAAGGGATTTGTCGAGTAGCCTGCGCGGAGAGAAGCTGACCCATTGCGGGGGTGAGGTGAGTAACGGTGACCTTGTTATCATCCATCCATTCAGCGAGCCTGCCTGGGGTTCCGATGTCTTCTGCCGTAAGAACGTAGAGTTGCACGCTGAAGAACAGGGGTGTGAAGATTGAAAGAGAGTGAGAGAAGGCCATGGTGGGACATGCGTTACTCACTGTCTCGCTGGATAGGGTCGTGAGCAATACCACTGAGCATAGTAAACCTGGAGAATTCTCCTAGTGTAAACCTCTCGCCCATCCAAGGGAAGAAGTGGTCAGACTGTAGTGACGTCCTTTGACCCCTTTTGAGTGACTCACTTGGGATGCCGGTGCTACCACTCGTGAACGACAAGGTGCCGATACTGTCAGGTCCGAGGATGACATTTGGGTCGGTTTCTGAGAGGCGGTAATGTGACTTGAGCACGGAGTCGGTGTCGTCGACAACACCGCCAAGAATTTCGCCAGTCGGCGAGAACTCGAGTGCGGGAACCTCGACACGAATCTTGAGACTGTTTAAGAGGAACTCCCGAACGCTAGGCCCGATTTTCCCTGCCTTGATCCAAGGAGCTGCTGTTGGCATCGGTAAAAGTCTCAGTCTAACTCTGTTCAAGTACGTCGATCTACAACATACTCGCACCAACGGATGATTCTTATTTTTATCCGGGGCGTGATAATCATCAGAAACGCTGCCAATTGCTATATAATACACTACACACGCTCGATTGTGTATTCAGGTTGACAAGAAAAACGGCACCAGATCCGCCATCATTCACGCAAAGTTCACAAGTTTTTTCCTCATCTCCTGGAGTCGGCTCTGCCTGGACTCCAGCTGGGCCCGCTTCGCCTCAATCGCTGGATCCTCGCTCACCAATTCTTTCATGCGATCTGCAAAGTCGCCCGACGATGTGGTGTCGAGCATGAGACGCTGGAGCAGACCGACGGACAATTTCTCTGCCACAGTCCGATGGAGGGATTGTTCAATCTTGAGCGGGACGTGATCAATGATGCGCTATACGATTGTCCTTCAGCCTCTTGTTGCGTCTTTGTCATGGACATCTCGTACCTTGTACGCGATGGTAAAGTATGCGCGCACGTCTGCCATTACCCTCAACTCGTCCTCAAATTGATCTCGAGGAGATAAGCGTGCCAAGTCGTCCACAGTGAGACCCTTGTAGCCGGCTTGAGCTAGATAACTCAAGGCTGTGTCTTCCTGCGAAGCTGTTTTGCGCGGGTGAGGTCCGGACTGACCACCAAATTGGAGAGGCTCACTGGGATGCCCGATATGTCCTTGTCGGGGTGTTGATTTCTCTGGAATCCGGTATTCTCCCGGATTCCGGCGAGCTTTCCAATACTTGGTATACCACCTTTCACGAAGGTCCTGAAAATCTTTCACGTTTTGAGTGTAGATTGGAGAAATCTCAAGTCTC
>JBBPLB010000363.1:0-12018 GCA_038089595.1 Bothia castanella
AAAGGCACTGTAACTTAGATAAATCTAGTCTAAGAATATCTATCAGCTGGGTGTACACTTCACAGAATCTAGCACTCCACTCAATCAATAGAAAGGTTTACCACTAACCATATTGAGTGATCATTGAATGACCCATAAGGCATACATACATACCTTAACACCCCTACCTCAAATAGCTTGTTCTCAAGGAATAAGCTTATTAGTTATCAAAGTGTAGTATTATCTTAGGGATTTTATTACCACCTATCCACAATAAATCACAAGGAGTTACCTATCTCATTTCTTACATAACTTGAGACTCTCTTTCACATAATTCACACACAGCCACAAGTCTCACAGTTGTTGAGGAATACATTTTATTAGTTAGTACCAAGTATAATAGCTACATAGATTAGGCTTTTGGTACAGTTTAGCTACCTAGTCAACCCCTTTATACCAATCAAAGCTAGAAGAAGGCCAACCCTGGTCTAGAAGATAATAATCTGTGACCAGGAAGAACACCCAGGGATCTGTTTTACTAAGTTGTAACTCATTTGATACTTGCTATTAAGTGATCTGGTGAAAGTTTGTTGTCAACTACCAGTTTATAGTAAGCAATGGGCCTGGAGGAAAGGATTGAGGAATCCCTAGCTTTCTATTCATCTTTTCCTAGAGAAATGACAATGTGGAGTCCATCTTGCCCTTCCAGACTGTCATCCCTTGGCCATACAAGCTGTCAGATATGTCAAGCATGCTCCTCAGCCAGATCTTGTGGAGATTACTATCCTTATCAATGATCTCTATCCATTTTGTCCATTTTTGGTCCTGCAGACATTCACTGTCACTTGTACCCTGCCTGTCCAAGGACTCCTTGATGTGCTCTAATGGTGAGTCCACATTTTCTTCATCCGTTGACCAAAACTCCAATGATCAAGATTCATTGTTGTCTAACTATAGCTCTTCTGAGTTGCTTTTCCCTGAATCACCAGTATTCAGGTCTGAGGTACAGTCCACCCCATTCCACTTAATAGACATGTTGACCTCAATTGTTGAATAGTCTGAGTAGGATACACTGATGAGGATTTGAAGGAACTGGAGTGGGGAAGTGTTGATGTCAAAGAAGTAGATCAAGATGGAACCACTACAATAGAATGTTGTCAGATAGATGAATGATCCCAGAATTTAAACCCATGAGATGAAATGGTGGCCATCTTGCATACTCAGCAAGCACAATACTTTTCTAGTCAGTTTGATGAACGACTCTGTCTCTCTTCAAGTTGATGTGATTCTTGACCTCATAAAACATCACAACCTGCTTCCAGGACCAATTGCTGGTGCTGCTAGGGGTCTGAAAATAACAGGTGATGTCAGGTTTTCTTGCTGCATATACACCATCCAACAGTGTGTTTGCAGATTTCAAATGCCATTCACTAGAAGTGAATTAGAAAATGAACTATTGGGTGCTTATAATGTAGGCTCCTACACAGCCATTAGGGTAAGTGTGAGGCTTACATCATTAGGGGGTATTAGTAATCATAATTCAAACACCACCAACCTTAAGATACCTTGCACTTACCATGACAGCTGCAAGAAAACATTGGTAAATTTTGGTGGCCACAGCTGTGCTACATTTGTAATCCTTCAGACCCAGAAAAATAAATAGTTATTCAGACTGAAATTAGGGTTTACAATATTATTATGGATATGAATGGGTTGTCCAACTACTGCAATATAATAATCAAACATATGGGTCAGTGCTAACCACATTGTGTATCATGCAGTCACTGTATAGCAGGCACAAAATAGAATGTAGTCTACCATATCCCTGCTTTCTGTTATCAGCACCCTAGAGGACTGTCAAACCAGTGCCACAAGTTTTGTTATGTCACTACTAACCAACTGGGAGTACAAGAGCTTGATGGTCAATGATCTCATTGCAAACACTAGTGTAATTTTTGAAGCACTTGTTCAACATCCTGCAACTTGTGATAAGATAAAACAGCAATGTCTTGATGCTGTTGAAGTGATGTACATCCAAGAAATTCAAGGTCTTACATCTGAGGACAGTAGTTTGTATTTTGGGGCCACTAGTGCAACAATTCAGCAGATGGAAGAGTTTTGTGTTCAGGAGATGGCACAAACCATGGAAACTAGTGCACCAAGGTTGTGGAAGATGCTTGACTCATTGTTTCAAGAGAAACATTAGGAACAGACATTAGGTGAGCCCATCGGATGCACAGACATACCTCTCAATGGTATAATCCTATTGTTGAGCAGTGCTGATGAATTTTGGAATGCAGTTGATAAAGCTGATCTTGAGGGGATCATTGATCACCTTATGGATTGTGTATAGAGTCATGCCAATCAGTCCTTGTCAGTCAAAGAAAGACGCACAAAGCAATAGTCTGCAATGAGAGTGATGATTAGTGACAATTCAATGTATCCATGCACAGGTGACTAATATGTAGCAGAAAAAAACAGTTATATGTAGTATTTTGATGCAAGAGATCAATCAAAAGGCAAACACATTACAAAGCATTATTGGGTTCTTTTTACAATCAGTACATGTGCCATACAACATCATCAACATGTTCACACAGCTTGGAATCTCAATCTCTACAGATGTAATAAATCTGGCTATGCAATCACTGTCTTTGGAGTCAGAGCATACATTACAGAGCCTTGAACATTCACTTCTTGCATCATATGCATATGACAACTTTGACATCAATCTAAAAAGTCAAGTGCCAACAGTTGAGAAATCAAATGACTCACTCAAGCATCTTACCTCTGGGCTGCTGTTCCCACTTGCTCATAGAGTCATGCCAGAGGACTTATGATGTTCAGACAAGCTGTGGAAGCAGTCAGCCTTGAATCCAGACATCAGAGATCAACAATCATGAACTGGATGGGATCTAATCAGCATAATACATAAACCTGATGAGTAGCTGATAAATATGAAACTGCTGCTATATCAACAGTTCAACACATGGATGTTTTTATGTGACCTCTGTTCCTATGGGCCCAAATACTTTCATCAGTTCAAACCCGAGATTACACAGCTAGAGTAGATAGAACAGATACCACTGGTCAATATGCTGATTTTTGCAGCATGGGTGATAGATATCAATAATTCAACTATCAGTAGGAACATTCATACTATTGTTGAACTCCTTAGACAGGATGGGATCTATGAGCCTGACCAGAAGTCAGGAGACAAGAGTGGCAACAATGAAACAACTGACCAGGAGTTGGACTCGATAGACATATCAGAATATATCATTCTTGTCTATGGTGACCTTGGGACAGGCGAACAGCTCATGGCTGCTCAATTGTGCCACTCCATTGAGTCAACACCATGGCACCAATTTCAACATATTATATTCATCCTAGGGCTTTTCCATCTAAAGATAGCATGTGCAGATGTACTATGGTATTGCTTTATCCTTCTACCATCAGCATGCAAGGATGAAACTGCTCTGATGAATGATGTGGCAATACTTCGTCCAAGGGAAACATTCACCTTCACTAGGTGTTGCTGTCTCTGAGCTAATGGATATTGCTGGTACACAAGCCTTGGCAAGCCCTTCAACATTCTGCTTGCCTAGTAGGTTTAATGGGGTAACCACAATTTGAATGCCATCTGGCTGAAACAATAGTGGCACCTAAAATGTGAGTAACTTCTCCATACCAGTACTAGCAATACACAATATGTCTTTGCCTCCCTGTAAAATTGCTTTGGCAACCTTAATTTGCCAGAGACATGGCTTGATATGGAACATCTTCTGAGTATGGGCTTGGATTGTTAAAGATGTGGGTATTAGAGCTATCTTGGCCATCCAGGTATTATGTTGCAGTGGTTGCACAACCCACTCATATCCATAATAATATTGTAAACCCTAATTTTGGTCTAAATAACTACTTATTTTTCTAGGTCCAAAGGATTACAAATGTAGCACAGCTGTGGCCACCAATATTTACCAATGTTTTCTTACAACTGTCATGGTAAGTGTAGGGTATCTTAAGGTTGACGATGTTTGAATTATGCTTACTAATACCCCCTAAGGATGTAAGCCTCACACTTACCCTGATAGCTGTGTTGGAGCCTGCTTATAATGGAGAAATCAGAAAAGCGAACTCACAGACATGATGTACCACACACTCTGTATACAGCAGTATATATCCGATTGAAGAACTTTGTAAGCCAACCTTCACAGTTCAAGTTTTTTCCTTGGTCAGCTGTAGGATAGTAAGTCTAGCCATTGGTGTGCTTCCCCTTTGAAGTGCTACCATAGTGACCTTGGGTTTTCAAGATGTCAAGTATTTTGGCTAGAGTCTTGTTGCCAGAAAGTAAACAGTGTTCCTGATAAATGTAGTTCAGGAATGCAATGCTGTCTTCTTGTTGACTCAACAATATGGTTCCATTCCAACAGTCATTCTCAAGCAACCAGTCCATTTTGCACCTAAGCAATTGGGGTATCATCAGTAGCTACACATTTTGGTGAGCATTCTCATTCAATTGACTTGCAAAGCCATAAGGCACTCATAGTCAATGGGTTGAAAGGCATAGCTTGTGCCATGAGTTGCTATAATACAAAAAAGTATTGTTCTTTGTTTGTTTAGTCATGCTGATTACTCACTTGAGTTTTGGATGGGGCTATGGAAGGATTATCAGTTATGTTCAGTGAACAAGTTGAGGGAAAGCAGTAAGACAGAAGATCAGACAAAATCAATGGATCACAGCCATAAATACACAGGGACTAATACATTATTACAGATTGGAGTAGTAGAGAACCTAGATGGGAGATAACACATAATACAGTTCCTTCAACTAATACTTGTTAAGCCAGAATTCAGAGCTTAGTTCCTGACTGCTCAGCTTGCTCAAGCACAGATGTGCCTTGGCACCAAAATTTGGGACAAGATGAGTGGGAGAACAAACAAATGTCATTGGAATAACCTCTCCAATACAATCCCCATTCACTCTCAGTGCTCTCTTGAGTAGGTACATCCCAGTTACTGCACTCATAGTCCTAACATTGAAGCATTGGACATACACAGCAAAGAAATCATAGTTCACAGGTTGAAATATCATTCTCAGTTG
Organism: Bothia castanella; assembly: GCA_038089595.1. Taxonomy (NCBI): domain Eukaryota; kingdom Fungi; phylum Basidiomycota; class Agaricomycetes; order Boletales; family Boletaceae; genus Bothia; species Bothia castanella. The sequence continues at coordinate 5,084 of JBBPLB010000363.1, forward strand.
AACAACCACATGTCCAACTAACCTACACTTCGGCTAGTCACTTTCCAGTTTGGTACTAACAATCACCAAATTGTATTGACCATTGGAATTCATGGCTGACAGAGGTATTTCATGAAGTGTCTGTAGTGGTTCTAGATCCCTGTTGTGGTAGGACAGTTGCTGTACATGTACATTGTATCAAATTTACAGTTTGATATTATTTAAGGGCATCAAAGACACCAGGCTATTGTCCTGTTTTGCAAGGAAGGTAGAAACAACATGAGCAAGGTCAGGTAGCTTATATATGAGGACAGCCTTAGCAACAGTGAGCTGTGATGAGAGCTTAAGTGTGAGGTGGAATGCAGTAGTTGAGGTAGTGAAAGTATAGAAAGATCTCAGGGCAGTGGGATCAGATCTGTTTAGAAGAGCAAGTGAAGTAGAAAAGTAGTTGACAACAGAGCACATCAGAGTGACATACTCTGACATAGAGAGCTTTTCCATGTTAGGTTTGTGATCTTCCTTGACATCCTCACAAAATCCTTCATTAACTGCTAGATTCAGGCACTACTCCTTGATGTACATAGCTAGATCTAATTGAAAGCATTTATCTAGCTAGTCTAGATGGTGGGCAATCTTATTGTAATAGTTCTGATTGTTACCCATACAAGCTGGCACCTTGATTTTGTCGACATGTGTGTGTTCCATGATATCTGTAGTCCACTGTATTGGAGCCCTAGACTGATGGATGCTGGGAACCACACTCTAGAACAGTTCAAGCTTGATAATTTCACAATTACCTCGTATGCCATGGTGGATTATGGCATCTTTGTTGTCATGAAACTCCTGAAGTGCCCAGGAAAGATGGTTGAGGGAATGAGTAGTAAGTGAGGGAGCTTGCATGAGGTATCAGAAATCTTGAAGTGCACAGATGGTAATGAGGAACCTCCAAGGAACACCACCTGCCATAATGCCAATGATATAGTATTGTATGGCACAGTGATTATAGCTAGTAACCTGCTTTAGCTTGGATATACCCTCGTCAGGTGCTTGGTATCTGACAGGGGTCTAGATGAGGGAAAAGTAGAAGTCTAACTCTGCAGTGCTGAGTGCTGAGATGCACCATTTAACATTGTGGTCCCATACAAATTAATGGAAGTGATGTAGTGGTTCAATGGTAATAAAATTGCATAGATTGGAAAGTCCCCAGTCTATCCAAACTGGCTCGATGATGCTGTTTAGGCCTAAAGATTTGATGACCTTGAGGAAATTCTTGTAATCTTTGAGTGGATACTTTGAACAGGTGAAGCAAATGGCAGTAAGTGTTTTTTGTACAGTATGAGGGGGATGGCAATGAGGATTGCCAAAATTTTGATATGGTGGTAGTGACTGGCAATGTCTTCAGACCTGTGCTGCTAACAGACTCTCCTCCAGGGTGTCTGTGATCCAGGAAGCTAAGAGAGTAAAGTAATAGTGTAGATTTCTGATAGAGTCACTCATCATGACTCCCACTTGTGTGGCAGTCTTTAATGGTATGAGAATGGTGTTGAGAGTCTGGTGGACCAAATGGTCTTGTAGTAAGCTATGAACATGAGTAGTTTTGTGGGTGAACTTAGCAATGGGGAGCAAGGCAAATAGGAGATATGCATGGAGGGAGGTTTTGCTGCAGATTTGTGCATCAATGTTGGCTAGGCTAATGAGAACTGGATGAGCAATGCAGTTGCCACTCATGATGGAGATATTTGTTTTATCCAACAATAAGACCACTCTAAACAGAGTAGTGTCTGGGAGTAGTGCCTTCTGGCCAGGGAAAAATGTTATTCACAGCATACTAAGTGTAAAGGGAGCCTTACCTGAATATTCCAAGTGGGATCTCCACTTAACCACTCATCATAGACTCAACAGAGCCTCACAGTGTAGGTCCAAATCTTCCTGGGAATGAATGAGATATGAGATCCAAAAAGCAGGTGACTGAGAAGAGCTTGAAGATAGTCAATTGGATTGCAATAAAACAGACGAAGTGGCTGCTTGACAGGGTACTCAGACTACAGAGTTTTGCATACCCACTTTTGGTCCTGATGGAAGTATTTCTACTCATGCTCTGAGCTCTTTTGCAGAGCGAAACAACAGGGAAGTACCTTTGATCTGTAATGGGTCAGAGGTGAATTCAATTGAAAGTAGTTACTTATGATGTCAAGTGACAAGAGACTGTCAATGGCTACCATACTGAGATGAGAGCACAATAGCCAGGATACAAAGGCCCACTCCTCCTTTGATGCCCAAGAATAATAGACATTTTCATATCTTTACTCTGCATACTGATCAGCCCAGAAGTCACCTATAAAGGTCTTACTACCAGGAAAGGTTTCCCTACATCTCTTGAATGTCTCTACAAATCATCCCAGATGGAGCTTGGCACCAGGTCAAGGAGGCCTAGGCAGAGGTAGATCACTGGGGGAGTCAGGTGCAACTTCATTCATTTCAACATCTTCAAATGATGTGAGGCCCATAGGTTGCTCATGGTCAAGCTCTTCCTCAGGCTGTTGAAGATGAACTGTGTTGAGTGAGCAAGGAGTAGCCCAGTCTACTTTAATGCCATCAATAGCCTGAGGGTTGCTGAATAAGAGTAAACTTCCATAGCATAGACCAACAGGCTGGTTCATATGCTGCAAAATGTTCATCTCCATATAGAACTTCTTACTGCATCAAGGGCAACTAATGGGTTTGAGATGTCTACAGGTGGTTTTCACTTGGGACATATCTAATTGCTGTGATAGTAGGGTACTAAGCCTTGAAGGCAAAGATATTGTAGGACTTTGAAAACTTGGACAAAACCTAAAACACTTATGACATAAATGTGTTAGAATACTCATGTTTGCCTCATAGCTCCATTCCCACATCACTCTCACCATCACTCTCACCATCACTCTCACCATTGCCATTGCCATCCAAACTCTCAAAAACATGATGTTTGATTCAGCCCCACCACAATCTCCCCCATTGACATTCTCTGAATATCCAAGTACAGCTGAGCTAGGACTACACTGCAAATACTGTCAGTACAAGTCAGATGAACGATTCTACCTTGCTCCAAGTATGGAGCATTACAAGCATACAATTGCTCCAGCCTACTAGCAACCTCACCCCAATCTAGTGGGCCAGTTCAAGCCATGGAGTGGCTCCCACATCAATGGAGACCCAGATCTCTCTCACAATACAGTGGTTGACAACTATGATGATTCATCAAGCACACCAGTAGTAAGTAAATGTCTGAAAACTCTTGAATTTGGCTGACATGGCATTCTAGGCACTTGATTTTAGAATATCTACCCCCAGCTCATATGTCAGTTGTGTCATTCCTCCTCCATGAAGCAGTATGGAGGTCTATTTGTGTTTGGAGGCTATATGGAGTGACAGAGCAATATCTTACATCTAGAAGGATCTCACCTATGAGATCATCCACTGGAACATCCTAACTTTACAGCCCAATCAACTCTTCTTTGAAAATGCCCAGAATGACTTATGTACTGTAGATGAACTTGTTAGCCATATCTGCCTCTCTATTCAATAAAATGGCTATTCAGCCATCCACAAACATGTGATCTGAGAAGTGTATTCACTGCGTCACAAGGCTAGAGATGTTTTTATTTTATTTTCTCTTCATTTGCATTGCTCAACCCACACATTACAGATTTGCTGTCTCCCAAGCTGTCCACCCTTGATATTATGTTAGATTAGTCTGACAGTTGCATATAGTACTATTTTTTTTTACAATATATATGTGGTTTTTCCAGCCTGTCGCAGGCTGTTACAACCTGTGTCATATTGCACCAGACTGTTACTTGACTAAATTGTGTGAGAAGCTAGGGTCTTGGCTATAGAAAAGGGTTAGACTCTGTTTGTAGTGTGAGTTGGGCTCTTGGCTATACTAGCTGAATCCTCAACTTTAGGTCTAATAACATACCAATGTGACAAGATGTCAGCTTCACTGAGCAAATATGAATGACTCAGCACTCAGGGTTCAGATGTATCCTGTGCCACCATTCACCTTCCTATCCCCCACCTAGCATGTCTTCATCATCAAGCTCCTCAATATAATCCTTATGCTCCAATATAGTAGTCAACCCCCTTGAGTTCAATGCTGCCCTGAGACCTAAGAAGAACTGTAAGAGAGCCACCAATTGGACCAAGGAACAGAAAGCAAAGCTATTGGATTTCCTCCACAGCGAAATCAGTAGCATGAGTGATGGAGGGTTCAAACAAAGCACATATGCTGCAGCCACCAATCATTTGCAAACTAAATTCCCTTTATGTGTACTCCCAAATAGTGAGCTGGAAGGTGAGAAGACTTCTGATTCATGTGAGCACATTCAAGAGCATACATTATTATCTTATATTGTCAATTCAATATGTATTTCTGACAAAAAAACAGCTAAAGGCTGCTTACAAGGCTATTATCACAATCAAGAATACCTCTGGTTTTATGTGGAGTGATCAAGATAGAGCTGGAATAACACTGGTGTCAGAGAAGCCATAGAAGAAGCATCTCAAGATATATCCTTTTTTTCTTCTATCTGTATTTCTTCACATATTCTTCAGATGAACAAGAATACAAAGCCATTCAGAAACCAGAGCTTTTGCCACTTTGATCAGATTGATGCACTGATCCAATCAACTAGTCAGAAGAGCTCATCATACAACCCTGTTGGCAAGGCACAATGAGCTGCAGCACCCATGTCCCCCATGTCCTTGTCTCCTGCCACTGGCAGTGCTTCTGGTCAATTCGCCCCACTTAGCAACCTGCAGTAGCTCTTGAAAGTGACAAATGAGATTGCAGCTACCACTCAGTCCAATCACCACACCTGTGACCCAAACTCTGTTCTGTCATCAACTCCTTCCACATATCTAGTATAATCCACTAATCACCCCCCTTCTTCAAAGTATTCTTCAGCTCACACTAGTGTCAGCTACTCCAAGCACAAGTCTGATTCAATTGATCCCTCTAAAACTCCTTCACACAAACAGTAGAAGACCACTTCATCAGTGGTGCAAGCCCAGGAGGCTGGTAGTGCCACTATGTAGGAGGTTGCTGCCACTGTCCAGGATCTCACTCATACCATGGCTGCTCCACCACCTGATGACCTTTTAAGAGCAATCACCATCCTGTAGACTCATGAAGAACTCATACTGCTCAATATTTTGGACTTATCCAATTACCTTGCCTGTCCAAATAACAAGTCACAGATCTCACTTGTTTGTTCATTTCAGTTGGGAGTGTAGAAGGAGTGGCTGCAGCATAGGTTGTATGAAATTCATGGACAGGGTGGGTTCAATATGATCCAATAGTTGTACTTTGTCTTTTCAATACATACATGAATTTATTTATTGTAAACTCTCTACTACAAAAAAAACATCAAACAATTCATCAGCATTGTAGCTCCTGTTGGTAGTCAACCCACATTTCCTCTACAATTGCATCAGCAAACCAACCTTTTGTCTATCCAGTACTGGACAGGACTGGACAGAGTACCAGGATTTTACAGCAATGTTCCCAACTGGCTGGCTCTAAATAGCTCTGTCCTACTCTGTCCCACCATACCCCCAGATTATCCCAGTGATTACCTAATTTAAAAGAAATAGGTAGAAAAGTTAACTCAAGACCAGCATAGATCTCCCACCATGACACTAACTGTACTCAACTATGCATAACAACTATAATGAGACAACACACTACACTTTCATAGTCTAGTGACTATACTTATTATCATCAACCCAGTAGTCCTATATAACTAACTCACCTATACTCCAGTGCCCAAAAACCTTAAACAAGTTGCTAATCACCTTTAAATTTTACAAGTTCATAACCAAGTATTTGACTACACATTTATTAGCAATTAGTCTACATGTTTACTACACTCATGGTACATTTTCAAATATTGTCAAATTGAACTAAGTGATTAGTGACTTATTTAGAGTTTTTGGATACTATAGTATAGGTGACTCAGTTATATAGGACTACTGGGTTGGTAGTAATAAGTATAGTCACTAGACTATGAAAGTGTAGTGTGTTGTCTTATTATAGTTGTTATATATAGTTGAGTACAGTTAGTGTCATGGTGGGGGACCTATGCTGGTCTTGGGTTAACTTTTCTATCTATTTCTTTTAAATTAGGTAATCACTGGGATGATCTGAGAGCATGGTGGGACAGGGTAGGACAGAGTTAGTTAGAGCTAGCCAGTTGGGAACATTGTTGTAAAGCCTAGAACTCTGTCCAGTATTGGACAGACAAAGGTTGGTTTGCTAATGTGCCTTATTACATGCATCAGTGCACTGTTGTTCTGCATGATCTACAGGTCCTTCACCCAACACACCTTGTTCCAAGTTGTCATCATCACCTTCTTCCATCTCATCAAGAAGATTGATGCTGTCATATACTGGGTGGAAGAAGTCAGTGGGATCAAATTGGTGGATGAAGTTGTGGAGGACACACAGTACAGCAGGGACCATGCTTGTATGTACATATTGTATTCAGGTGGGAGTTGAAGGATGTGCCACTTGTACTTTATGACACCAAAGATCCACTTGATAATGTTCTATAGTGTTGCATGTCAATGATTGAACAGTTTGTGTGGGGTCTAGGGCCTGATACAACCTGATAAATCATGATGATATAACAATAGTAAAAAACAACTCACTATTGTTGTGCTTGCCACCATTCTTTGAGATGGTAACAGACACTACGATATGGGACAAGGAGTGCATCTGATGTGCCAAAGCTGGCATCAACAAATAGGTATTTTCCTGGGGGGCATGTGTAATGTGTGGGTGTGGGCTTCATGCCATAAATGAGTATCCATGGTTGAACCACCTGAGCCCATGAGTGCATAAGTGAAGAAAAAGTTGAAATCACAGATGAATAGACAGTATTGAGATAGCTGCCCTTTCTGATTTTGTATGT
>JBBPLB010000365.1:0-11987 GCA_038089595.1 Bothia castanella
CATATCTCCAGAATGGCTTAGTCAAATATTACGAAACTTGGTAGAGTATTAGGTCATAGTATGAACTATTGATTGGTAGTGTAGTGGTTATGTGGTGTTGTTTACTGACTCAGCACGATATGATTTTTGTGCAGGTCAGTGGAGCAACTAGGCACTTTATCCATCAAACTCTTGTTCAAAAACACCAGATTCCCACCAAACCAATAAAAAAGTCCATGAATGCACAAAATGCCAACAGAACCAGTAACCAAGCAGGAAAAATATCCTCTTTTGTTTCAATCACCATTACTATGAAAGGACAAACTGAGAAACTAAAAGTATATGTCATCTCTTTAGGAAAAGAGGATCTCATCCTTGGACTCTCTTGGCTTAGAACAGTCAACCCCTCTATAGACTGGGCAACTGGTCAGATATCTCTACCTAAAAACCCTTCTTTCACTCCAGATCAAAGTCCTCAAAGATACCTATTGAGGTCTTTTAAACTTGACCCAGATCTCTGGACCAAACAAAACTTCACCAAATACCTTCAATCCCTGACTATAAAGAAAATCATCATATCAACAGAAGCAGTCCAGAAATCAGAAAAAGGGAAGATTGAACTCCTAAGAGAATTCTCTGACTTCTCCAATGTCTTTTCTGAAGAAGAACCTAAAGAGTTTCCACCACACAGCATCTTTGATCACACCATCAACCTAAAAACAGATTTCGTTCTGAAAGTTGGAAAGACTTACCTCTTGAATCCTAAAGAAACAGAAGCCTGCAAAACCTTCATTGATGAACACCTTCATACTGGTAAAATAGTTCCATCCAAATCTCCCCAAACAGCCCCCTTCTTCTTTATATCAAAAAAGGATGGATCTCTTCGCCCATGCCAAGATTATTGATATGTTAATGAAGCAACAATTAAGAATGTTTATCCTCTTCCCCTAATTTCTGACCTCATTGACAAACTGAAGAAAGCCAAACATTTCACCAAGTTTGACATCTAATGGAGATACAATAACATCCACATCAAACTAGAAGACCAGTGGAAAACCACTTTTATTACCCTTTTCAGACTATATGAGTCAATTGTCATGTTCTTTGGATAGTGTAATTCCTCCTTCACATTTCAGGCATATATGAACGATGCCTTCAAGGACCTCATCACTGAAGGATGGCTCATCATTTATATGGATGATGTCCTGATTTATTCCAAAGACTATAAAGAGCACTAGGAATACATCAAAAGAGTATTGCAGTGGTTTAGAGAAGAGAAGTTGTGCCTTAAACTCTCTAAATGCTTATTTAATGCAGCCAAAGTTGAATACTTAGGAATGATCATCAGACCTGGTAAAATTGCTATGGACTCTGTCAAACTAAAAGCAATTGCAGAGTGGAAACCTCTCTTCTTGGTTAAGGGGGTTTGTTCATTTCTAGGCTTCTGCAACTTCTACCAAAGATTTATTCCCTCCTTCTCTGATCTTGCTCAACCACTACTTGATCTCACCAAGAAAACTTCAATGTGAAACTAGTTGTCACCTCACTAAAATTCCTTTGAGATTCTTCAAAACTCTTTCCTTTCTGCACTAGTGTTACAAATGTCAGACACTTCAAAGCTATTCTTTGTAATGACAGATGTCTCTCTTCTTGCTTCAGGAGGAGTTCTAATGCAAAAGGATACTGCAGGGGCCCTTCACTCCTGTGCATACCTCTCTCAGACCTTTGGATCTACAAAATGAAACTACAACATTTACAATAGAGAACTCCTTGCTGTCATCCAAGCATTACATGCCTGGTGACAATACCTCTCTGGAACAGGACATCCAGTGACTATACTCACTGATCACAAGAACCTAACCTATTTCCAAGAACCCAGGAAGTTGTCTAGATGTTAGGCCAGATGGCTCCTCTTTCTATAAGACTTCGACCTACAGTTCAAACACCTCCCTGGATCCCAAATGGGACCAGCTGATGCTCTAAGTTGAATCCCAGATGTCAACACCAGTAATAATAATGTTTCAACTCTCCTACAGGACCAACTTTTCATCAATTTAATCAATGCTGCACTAGCAGATAAAATCGCATTATCAACCCCCAATGACCCCCTTGTAAAAAGAGCACTAGATGCCCTTGCTTCTGATTCCTCCCTTTTCCCCAAAGCCTACAAGGAGGACTGGACATATCTTGACAGCTGTCTATACTTCAAAGGATGCTGACCTGCATGTAACTGATTTCATACACAGTCAGACTAGTAGACACCCGAGTGGAATATTTTCACCCACTAGATGTGGATGAAATCTCTTGGTACCTTAGGGTTAGATGACCCTTAGTATGACCTATCAACTCTGATTTTTTCAGATTTTTCTACTTACTTGTTATTGAGATATGCATTTTTCTTTACAATCCCCTATTAGACTGTGGGAATATTTCTGTCCTTAGGTCCCACAGTGGTTCTGTGGCTGAGCTTTTGGCTTTGTCAGCACCACAAAGCTTAGTAAGCCTTAGTAAGCATTAGTCAGCTGCTTTGTAAGCTTTGTAAGCCTAGCATAGCCCTAGCATAGCCACTACATGTATGTATATAAGGAGTACAATTTGACCCCTAGAGGGGCATCTGGAATAATATTGGAGACTTTATCTAATATTACCAGGTCACTTGATCAATACAGTTATTGGTCATTTAGGCTATTAGTGATACTAGTACAAGAAGTATTAGATCACCCAATAGTAATGACATAAGTAGCTAGGATTCATAAGTCCTCATGAGGCAGAATCAAACTACTTAGAACTACTATAGGTACTATTAGGAGTACAGGACTTGTACCTATGTTAGAACAAGTACCTAGGACAACCCTTTGGGAGAAAACCCTACTAGGGCAACAAAGGCTCTTGGTTTCCATTAGACCTCTACTAGTTCATTACTACACTTTTGCTAGACTATCTGCCTGAAGGGATAGATAGTCTGAGCTTTCTCTCACTTGATTTGCCAGCTTCTAGTGTACACTATCAGATTGGATTGAGACAACCATTGAGTGTTGAGACAACCTTCTGAACAAAGTGGCTAGAAACCTACCTTATCACTTTCCATTTTCATTAGTTATTTTCACCACTTGTATAATGAACTCACCATCACTCTAGGCAACTTATCATTTGTTGACCAGAGTACCCAAGGTGTGTGTTACACTACTGCAACCTTGCTGACCAGACACCTTTAGCTGGATTGATTCAGAACTCCAATCTGTTTACAATAGTGTGGATTGGCAAACACACCACAGCACTGGTACACTAAGTCTACCACCAACCTGTTAGCCCAAGGCTACCATTTTGTCAAGGCAAATACATACCTTCCCTTGCTTATAGTTTTCTATCCTGTGGAGACAAGACACATTGTCTAGGGAACTTTTCTCATTAGTTCTTAGTCGTCTTGTCTGAAAGAAAACAATGCCTATATGTACCAGAACCTGCTCATAAGGATCTATTTTGCATGCTTATAATTCCTCTTCTGTTAGGCATAGGAGACACTTTAAAACTCTCAATCGATTCTAGCAGGACTACTGGTGGCCCAGGCTAACTACACAAGTCAAAAACTACATTAAAGGATGCACTATCTGCTAGGTTAACAAGCCCAATTCATATCTGATCCTACCCCCCCTCCATTCAATTTTATTATAGTGTATTTGTTTTTTCCAACAGGTCTCTGTTGACTTAGTCACCGACTTACCTCCCTCCAAGGGTTTTGACTCTCTTATGGTTGTGGTCAACCATGGCCTTACTAAGGGGGTAATTCTCCTCTCTTGCCAAAAAACCATTGATGCAAAAGGAGTCACCCAACTTTTCCATGATTATATATTCAAATGCTTCAGACTACATGATAAGTGTATCTCTGACAGAGGACCCCAATTCACCTCTGTATTTGTCAGAGAACTGGGATGACTCCTCAACTATGAGGTTGCCCTTTTCACACCTTATCACCCCCAGACTGATGGAGAAACTAAACAGGTAAATCAGGAAGTTGAAACCTTCTTAAGAATATTCTGTGATGGAAACCCAAATAAATGGTCCAAACTACTTCCTATCACCAAGTTCTGCCATAACTCTACAGTACACTCTACCACCCAACAAACTCCATTTGCTCTCATGATAGGCTACCAACTCCGTCCCTATCTGAAAATTGGCAAAACCTTTGTTCCTACATTACAGTCTCAACTCTCCTCTCTAGAATATTCCAGAGGAGAAGCCTTAGAAGTGCATGAAAAAGCTAGAAGACTCATGAGAGAACAAATCACCTTCAAATTCAAACCATGGAAAATTGGAGATAAGGTATGGGTGGAAAGCTGAAATATCACCCTCTACCTCCCATCACAAAAACTGTCACCTAAGTGACATGGACCCTTTGAAGTCATACAGGTATTATCTCTCATCACTTACCAACTAAAAATCCCTTCCACTTGGACAATTCAGGATATATTCCATGCTTCTAACCTCTCTACCTACACTGAAACAGCTGAACATGGCCCTAACCACTCCTTACCTCCCCCAATCACCATCAAGGGATAGGAACAATATGAAATCCATCCCCTTCTTGCACACAAAGGCCCTGAAACTAAGTAGAAATTCCTTGTCTGGTGGGAAGGTTACTCCAGGGCAGATTTGACATGGGAACTGGAAACAAACATTGCTGAAGATGCCCCCAAAATACTCACTGAATATAAGGAGAAGTTCTCAGAAGTTTTCACCTCCCTCACCCCCACCAAAAACCTTCACTCTTGTCATAGAAAACCATCTCCAAACCATACAGTCCCCTACTGAGCCCACCTCCAACCTTTTCATCAACAATGCCCCAGTCATCTCCATTACCACCACTTGACTCCCTCAGTATGCCAGGTGTATACTTATTGCCTCCCTGTTGGACAACCTGGTCATTTCCTTAGGGATGGAACATACTGATGAGTTCACCAGAAATACCCCCCTAGTTCTTGCAACATGAGCTTACTATTCCTATGCCTCCATTTACATACTCCATTCCAGAATTGAACCCTCTCATACTAGGGACTCTCAGTTCATAACTATAGGCCATGCTCTAGTATACCATTGAACCTCTATCCTTGATCTCCTCAAACACTTGGGAATGCTGGATATAATTAACCTTCAACCATTCCCTATCATCAGGCATATACTTTGCCCCATTCTACTCTCCCTCTCAATAGATGATCAGAGTTATTATTTTCACAATACCCTCCACCATGTTGAACCTCCTCCCAGAGAACCATCCCCCCCAACAGTCCCCCAGGCCTTTCCTATTCCCCTTAGATGCTCCTCAACCTCTCCTCCATCCTCTACTTCAAGGTCGCCTACCAATATAACATTGGCACTCTCTTCCCAAACCCTGAAGTAATCTTCTCACCAGAAGACCATTATAGTAGGACCCTATAGTCTATCCTCATTGGTGACAGAGAGGAATCAACAGAGAACAGACAATGTACCCACAGAGGCTGCCACTCCTCCTCCATCCACTCCAGCTCTAACCCCATCTAATATGTCCACTTCCCCAGATGAACAAGAGGCTTACTTCACTCAGATCCCAGAAGGAACCACCTTCCAATGCATCATCGGAGTCACCATCCATAAACCAGAGCAGCCACCATTCTTATCCACATCCTATCAGACCTCTCATTGCTTCGAATGTGGAAGTACTGACCACTGGAAGTGCAACTGCCCTCAGTACATTTGTCCTCACTGCTCTACTGCTGCTCCAGGTCATTGGCAACATAACTGCATCCATACCCCTTGCACCTGTTTGTGCACTCCTGCCCACTCTACTTATGGCTGTCCCTTTTGAGATGACAGACTTCTTGAAGATGAGTTCTTTGTTGACAATGAAGCTGAGGGAAATATGACTGGGTCCCCTTATGGAGGGTACAGAGATTTGTAAGTCAAGTGAGGTTCACTTGAAGCTACTATTGGAGTAATGTTATGATTTTTTTCTTTCTTTCTTCTAGCCCTTCTTTCCTTCATTATTATAAACAGACTAAGCTATTCCCATGGGCACATGCTTACAATAGCATGTGCTATTTTAAACTTTGATCATCTCCTCAGACCCCTTACTACCTAATCAACATCTTTCCATAGCCTTATCATATTTTTCCAATGGTAGTATCTCTTATCTTTCACCTTATACTTTTCTCCCATCATTTCCATCTTCTTTATGGACCTTATCTCCTCACATCATCTCTATTCTCTGATGATACTCATAGTTCCCATTCTCACATAGCCACTCTTATGGACTATAAGTAGGTCAACTTCTCTCCTATAAACTCTAAGCTAGTTCTATACAATATAAGCTAGATTCTAGTCTCTCTTTGATCCTTAAGTGAGAACCCTGCCCCACTAAAGTCCTCCTCCTCCATCACTGTTTCTCATGACTGGGAATAGTGTCCCAGTGTTGTGACTTGTAGGAGTAACTAGTTCAAAGAACTCAGTTGGTTGACCTACTATTGAGTGGTCACTATAAGCTAGGATCTATGCCTCAGCATAACATGTACACCTTCACAAATCAGATCTTCATTGATCCAATAACCAAGGTATCAACTAACCATTGCAAGGACACATAGAGCGACCCTTAAAAGAAATATTATGGATACTTTCCTACACACATTTAGAAGGAGATTCTCATGCAAAACCTGAAATACTAAGTTTTACTTGAGGAATTTATCTTTTAACAACAACAAATACACACATCAAACTGTGTATCTAGGATCTTACATCATACTATTACCTGTTTAAGATAAATCAGGTATAGCCACAGCCATTGAGTATCAAGCAGAAACAAACAAACAAAGAGACATTAGTGTATGAAGTCTACTGAATAATACTTTGACACACTTATTTGAGGAATTTATTTCTCAATCATAACAGTTACACACATCAAGCTGTGTACTTAGGATATTACATCATACCATTATCTGTTTAAGATAAATCAGGTACAGCCACAGCACCTAAGGATAAGGAAGTAATCAGTATCCAAAGTGATACTCATGTACAACCTACTAAGAAGACTGTTGACACACTTGTATACATTAATAGTCAACCCCTTTACCCTAATCAAGCTAGGAAGAAGCCAACCCCAGTCTAGAAGATAATAATCTATGACTAGGAAGAACAACCAGGGATTCAATTCACTAAGTATAATCTATTGTTTGTTATTCCACCATTGAACTACTGAAGGTTAGTTGTCTACCCATCAGTCAATAGTGAGATTGGGGCTAGAGGAAGGATTGAGGAATACCCCTAGCATTCTATTCATCTTTTCCTGAACAATGACAATGTCATACTGTTAGGACATAGGTCCATCATGGACCTGCTACCATCCTTCTATGAACCTCATTGGCTTATTGAGAATCCAAAAGCACCATCTGATGAAGTATTTTCTTGAATGCACATCATTGTACAGAAATAGCCCTGCATACCTAGTCAGCCTGCCCTTTGACAATGTAGAAGTTGCCAAAGCTAAAATACAATGATTCTAGGGGAGTCTCCTAAAAATGGAATCTTCTGAAGGCTAACCTGAAATACCAAGTACTCAATAATTTAGGAAATGTTATACTTTTCTGGGCAACAGGTGTGTCCTTGTCCTAACAAGAGGTATGTTACAAACTGTTAAATATCCCTCCCACTTGATATCTACATACCTAGATATGTCTGCCTATGATCAGCTGTATTGGTGTTTATACTCCTCTTGTACTGAAGTTGGTGGAGAGGGTGTGGCCAAAAATCCCGAAGAGAAATTAATTCCATCAAAGTTCCAAAGTATCCATCTTCACAACATCCTTCCTTTGAAGGATATTGCTGTCTCTAATGCTTGTTGGACAGCTGTAGAGTTGCTGGCCCATTATGCCATATTCAGTGAATCCAATTCCCACTAATTAATGGGTGACAATATGTTAGACCCAACTGTGATAATTGGCAACACTACCATTACATCATTGTGAGTGTTTTATCATCATATTAAATTTATGGCTCACCTCTACTCAGTATACTATCATCAAACCCTACCATTGCTATAAAGACCTCATCTGGGGATGCTGATCAAAAGTTATTATCAATTTTATTATGAGGAAGGTATGCCCTATTCCAATCCATTTGATATTCAATCTTATTCCCTGCCTAACCTGATTTAGACAATCATTGAAGGAGCACAGCCGCCAGACACTCAATGCATACAGAGTTCTCAATTCAATCAAGTTTCAAATTCAGTTGATCAATCAACAAATCTTGTCTCCATCTTCAGTCAAGACCCAGCATCATCTGTGTGCTGAGCTTGGCATTGTAAAGGAGCATCTATCTAGAGTCAATTAAAAAGTTGTCTCTGTTATCTCTCTCAAGGATTCAATTCTCAACACATGCATGGAGCTAGAGAAGTGTCTTGAATCCAATAGAATTCCCTTCCCTATCAATGATCCTGTGAAATATGATTCATGTAAGTAAAACTTTTGTCAAGGAACCCATGGCTAAATGGCTTATAGTCTGACACTTCGAGTGCCAAATTGATAGCTACAACAAACTTTCACAGGTGGCTCTCTTTCTAAGCATGTTTGACATCATATTCTTTGGGATCAGTCATGCAGCTGCCAACCTCTTCTTAGGGATCATAATACTTCTTCTGAATCTCATATTCTGGATGACCAGTTCCAACATCACCACCTAATGTGACTGCACTCTCACTCAGATTCCTAGATCCATCAAAATAGTATTGTCATGTTTTGACTTGGACAGCTACACCACCACATTCATGGTGTGCCTAGCATATAGCTGTACCTACAAACCAGTGGACATCATGAATTCTAATCTCTCATACCTTTCCTACTGTACACATTGACTATGTCCATGATCCCAATGAGGACTGCAAGCATCCTATCAAGACCTTTGTCTATCACCATTTTCATGACTATCTTGCTGGTATTTTAGTATGACAAGAGCTGGAAAGTCTCATGGATGAACCATGTGATGATATCATGTGCAAGATAACCAACCCCCAACCATTATCCACTAGAGATGTCTGAGATGTAGAGTTTGTCCATACATTCAAGAGACCTTATGGAACTAAGCTATTAGTCAACCATGGAGGTGAAGGATGCTATTTGTTTTCCCTACATGTTGACTTCTTCAACATCAAAGGAAACTCACAATGGAGTGCAAAGAACTTCTATAGTGTAATTTTGTGTGCTTGTCTCAACATTCCTCTCAATCTGCACTATAAAACCAAAAACATGTACTTGGCAGGAATCATCCCTGGGTCCAAGGAGTCTTCTGGCAAGCAACTCAATTTTTTCCTTGATTCTCTCATGGATGATTTGATAGAAAACTAGATATAGGGCATACAGTTCTCACATACTGCTTATCATATGGAACAAACTATACAGTTGGCCATAGTGTGTGTCATGTGCAATCTACCTGTTGCCTGCAAGACAGCTCAGCTGACTGCTGCTACAAGCCATTTCTACTGTAGCACCTGTGGATGCTCCAAACTGAAAATATTAGAGAGGACTGATACTCATAACCTGGATTGAAACTTCCAAGATAAGGACACATTATGGTAACACACTGAGTGTTATAGAGATGTCTGTTCCACTACTGACCATAACTGACTATTCACTCAATTTGGTGTATATTGGTCAATCCTCTAATGACTTCCATACTAGGATCCTGCATGGCAGTTGGTGGTGGACATTATACATTATTTATTGGAAGGACTTGCTCAATTGCAATTTTGAGAAAACCTAGGACTCACTATGGTAGCTGCCACCAAGGCTCAGATGGAGGCAGAATCGCAACCTACATATATCCACCATTTTTGTTCCCTAGACAGCATAGAAGCAACACTCACAGACAAGGAGCATAAACAGATTGCAAGCATCCATGTCCTCCTCCTTACTGCAGTTGACAATTAGGTTGCAGCAGATGATGTCTCTCAAATCACTCAATATATTTCTGACTTGAGGTGAAAGCTCAGTACAAAGAATACCACTGCTCTCCAATTCATAGCCACTAGCCTTGATTTGTAGTCTGTTGGAAGCTACAGCAAGGTGCTAAAAGCACACTAGGTTAAGGGATTGATTGAATGGGTATGTGCTCTTACAACCTGCTAGAATGGTGTGTAATCCTATCATCCATAGCATCAGATCAAGCCAATGAAAGCTATGCCCAAGGCTCAACTGTTGACTCCTGACAATGTACAACATATTCAGAAGGTCATACAAAGCACCAATATCCCATCATGGATCAGGTTAGTGCCATCCTATTGTTGCATGGAAAGTTCATTATCCACTCTTGCTTCAGATCTGTTCCAGCTAACTTTAGTGAAGCAAGAGCTGGGAGCTTGAAAGCAGATGAATGGTATACAATGGCAACTGTTTATATGCTGTTGGTGCTGGTGAGCTATTGGAGAGAGATGTCACAACACCCATCTACAGAAATTGCAGCTCAACTTCATAGCATTCTTGATCATACCATGGAACTTGTACAAGCAATCCACATTGCTTGCTTTCATGTCATGACAGACTCTTATATCACCACCTATTGGACCTGCATCCTGAAATGGCTAAGTTCATTGCATAAAGTTCTTCCTGATGCTGTCTTGCATCCCAATAGCTATATGGCATGCCATGTTCATAACTATTTTTAGCTCTTTGGACCTATGTGGTCATGGTGGTGTTTTCCCTTCAAGCATCTCATTGGCCATCTTCAATAACTTCCCATCAACCATCAGATAGGTTAGCAATCATCTCTCCCAAAGAACTACTAGTAACTATATTTATAGGTCAATTAGAAGAAATGTGCTTATGGACCTTTATCCAATCCTCAAGACTATGACGATGGCTTTCCAGATGGAAGTGCTCACCTGCCATCAAGGAACTCAAACTATTGTTTGATAAGTATATATCAACTGACACCATGACTGACACTGGACTAATATCCAACAATCACTTGTCTATAGAGTCTGTTCCATATGATATCTGCCATCTAACATCCAGCAGTCATGTACCTTTCCACTCCCACTCTCAGACAGGGAGAATTGTTTATAGCCATCACTCAACTCACCTAGGCAATAGCCTCATTTTATTCTATCCACTGTAGGACTATAGAGATCCAACTCCTGGTTCTATTAAGTATATATTTGAAGATAGAGGAAGTATCTGGTTCACTGTCCAACATCACCTTCTAGCACTACAAGACACAAGTTGACTCCTATCGACATTATTCTTACTTTCCAGCTCAACTCTACTCAGCCTGCTTATCCAAGGATATAGAACTAGTTTTGCCATCATGAGTATTGTTGCATGTTGATAGATGGCACTTCTCAGAGGAGCTTGTTGTTATCCTAGCATTGACAATGGTAGGTCCTGCTCTATATTAAGTATCAATTTCTGACACATTTTAAGGATTGATTGTGGATTGCCCTAGTTAAATGTGAAGGGTTGGAGTGGGACTTAGTCTTCAATTTCATAAATATATGTTTGATTGTGATACTTTGAATGTTATTGTAAACCACTTTGCTGTGTATTTTATTGCCCTGCTTATTATCATTACTATCCTAGTCACTTTCTATTATTGCCTGACCAATCATCCTAACCACCATTGAACTTTGTCTCCCACACTTCAGCCCACAATTGGACTCTGATCACCCGATGGCTATCAGTATATTGTCCCCCAGTTGCCCATTTACTTTTAACAAGGTCTAAAATATTTACTTTTGAGATACTTAATGCAACTTATAAAATATATTATTTTCATAACAACAACAGTTCTCACTTAATATTATCTTTTCTGGAATAATGAAAATAATATCTGATATATAAATGATATAAGATAATCTTGCAACAAACATTATGATGTATATAAAAGGCAATATTTGAAATCTGGTTATCTTGCCTTCAAAATTTCACTTGACAGATAATATTAAGAAGTATATTTAAGTTAGCATCACAATAAAATATGTACTTAGACTTAAA
>JBBPLB010000366.1:0-11976 GCA_038089595.1 Bothia castanella
GGATCACAGTGTCTTTACATTGGGATGCGATACAGTGGATTCCAGGGTGAGCGGCAGGAGGGGGACCTGTGCCCAGGTAAGCTTGCGACACCACGGCCACCAAGAAGTGAGAAGTGTGAGGGACTCATGGCTCTCTTCGGATGGTCTAGGAGGCTTTACATTGACAACGGCGTCGAAGCTGCGAAGGCCAAGCTGGTCGGTGGAGTCGTTGCGATGATGTTTTGTGAGATTGGCGAGGCGATTGTTGGAGGCAACATAGTGGCGAGCGGAATATGACTCGGGGAGGGTCACGCTCAGCGAGCGAGGTGTGTAGCTTCCCGAATCGCCATCGCCATCGTTGTCGTTCCCGGTACGCATGTATCCGGTCTCGGTGTCAATCAACGTGTTGTCGTTGTCATCACGAGGGGGGATGCCACCGTGATCGTACTGAAGGTGGCCAGTACTATCCTTCAACGACGTCGCGACGTCGTCTTCGGGCTCCTCCTGGACAGGAAGAGGCTTGTCAGGTGTGCGGGTCTTCATCACCTGGATAGGAGGGGTCTGGCTAGCAAGCTTGCTGGCTGCAGGAGGTGTCACACAGGTATTGTCCACATTACTTGCACTGGAAGATGTCCGAGCGGTGGATGAGAACAGGTAGAAGATTGATAGGAGTCATGCTTACATAGGACGTACTCTCCCGCGGTCCCACCTTCACCGGAAGAACCCTGGGGAGTATGATAAGGTGGTGACACCCAATCCGGCGGCATATCAGGGAGCGAACTCAACGGCGGAAGTTTCATTGGTGAGGGGGTTGTTGAGGAGGGGATTCGGGCTTGGGTCTGTGCTGGAAGATAAGGTTGAGTTGGGACTTGCGCTGGAGGTTGGGAACGGGGGTCCGCTGTGGTATTCATGAATCGAGCCAGAACATCATGCTTGACCTGATGGATCATGCACCATGAGAAAATGGGTTACCTTGTTTAACAAGGTCACTCCATCCCCGGAATTGTGGCTGTGATGTCTACAGATTTTCACCCGTGTTTGCCCGTCCGTCGCTCCGACTTTTCCCTGGTGTGTTATTCCGACTAGATTTCAATATCTACTTTACTGCATTGTCGCCCACCATTCCACTGTTAACCTGTCTAATGTGTCAAGCCTTTCGTCCTCTGTTCGTATGCGTCGTAAATAACTTGGTGTCAAAAGGTTGCAACAAGCATATACTTTCTCTCCCTCGACTCCGTGAAAGGGCGACATATGCATCAAATGGCGTCAGTTCTCCTGATGGCGGGGTGCCAATGTCGACTATTACTTTATTGATTGTTTGACCTTGAGAACGGTAGTCCGTGAATGCATATACTGCTGTAAGCAGGAGTTGTCGCCTTGTAATGGTTTTTTCTATTCCTTGGCTTTGAGTGTGGAAGGTGTGCTCCATGGGTACAAGCAGTACCACTCCTTCTTCTAACCCTTCCAGCCTTCTCACTTTCATCCACTGCATTTTCACCAGCACACATACTAGCATGAACTTCAACTCCACAGTGACAATGCCACTCGATGAGGATAGTCCACCTGGTTTGTCTTTATCCAACACAATGCCCACTACCTCTCCTCATGATCCATTTGCTACATCCAGGTCTGTTTCAATGTTATATGTCACCATAACTTGCATACCTATCACAAGTTTGATGACATTTGGCAATGAGGCACATTCATCCTGTCTTCCTTGCCCTTTGCTGGTCTTGCTTGCTACTGCAATTTTTTCACCCAACATGAGCTGATGTCTGTCAATGTGATCAAACACCCTGCAAATGAACAGTGTGACCCCCATGCATCTACATATGGTATGTGCCATTTGTTCATTCCAATGTCGCTGTTGCTCATTTCCACATCAAACAAAGCAAATGTCACATCTACAATGCTGTCTGTCATGAAATCCTCATTTTATGTGCTGTAGATGAGCTTCCTTCCAGTCCACACAAAAAGAGATGCTATGGTCTTGGTCCTTTGCTAGACATGGATGACAACAATGATCTGCATACACCAACTCCTTCCTCATCACAAACAAGTGAGCTCATCTTGTTATTTTCTTTCATAATCTGACATTTCTATAAGCCCTTGATTGATCTTGATCATTCACACATCTGTTATACTCATGCTTTCTTTCCTTTCTATGATTTGTCACTGTTCAGTTTTGTATCTTGTGTTTAACACTTTTATATTCTGTCATCTTCCTCTGTGAGTCTGATTTCTACTGTCCCTTCCATGCTTGTGTATCATTCTTTACATTCTAAGTCATCTCTTACATTTGTCACTACCTCCCTTATGTTCTCCAAAAATAATGTATTATCACTGACAAACCATTTTCTACAATGTTATCTTAACCACCAACAATTGATACAATGTGTCATGTTTTATCTTGTTAAACAAGATATCTGCTGGCAACATGCGGCACTAACCAAGTACATCACTCCAGCTTCTGTATATAATCATCAATGCCTTTATGCATTCCTCTCTTCTTCTTCTGTTCAGCTCACTCTCCTCCCTGCCAATTATTGACATCCCAACTATGTCTGCCATCACCAAGTCATTCACTCAACCCATCACAGATGCCCTTATCTCTATCTGAAACTGGTGTCAACATTCATATCAATGACAATGAGGTCAGCAACCTCTTTGATGTCCAGTTCTTTGTCCATGACATTGTGCCCTCCCTCTGTGGCCAGTGGAGAAGGAGGGGTCGGTGGAGAGAGAGCAGGGTGGGAAGTGAACAATGATGGTGGGGTTACTTCTGGTGGGCCATTTTATGTGCAAATGCCAACAACAATGATGAGCCCTACAAAATTGAACTCCCTGTGATCCCCACCATGCCACTCCTTGATGGCTCACTCAACAAGATTGTATGACTAGCTGAATCCAGGTCCAGTTGAGATTGGTTGATTCAAATGGTCTACTTATACCTCCATTTAAGAATTAAGATTCAAAATTGATCATGCTGTTTGTCAGATCTCTTTGTACCATAAAATAGGGCCTTTCTGTGGGATCATTTTGACCCCCTAATCATAGAAATCCATGGTCTGGTTCTTGAGATAAAAATCAAACAAGTGTTTTTAGAGATAGATGTAGAATAAGTATAAAGGAGACTTTTTGGGGCCTTTCAAGTGTCACCAATGGATTCAGAGGGTTCAAATACCCCTAGGAAAAATGCTGTCATAAGTCTGGACTGGTACTTTGGCTCAGTATATGCCATTTTTGTCAGATGAGAGGAGGAAGTGAGGGTGTCATTTGCTCAGGTGATTTCCTGGGGCTTAGCCAATGTTGCCATCATGTTCAGAGGGCTAATAAATGGTGGGGACACACTCCCTCTTATTTTTAGAAAGCCTTGGAAAGGCTACAAAAATCAATCTTTACAGAAAGGGTCAAAAAAAGATATAACTATTGAGTAAAGAACAGTCCTGGGGATCTCGAGTGCTGTTCCAATGACTTTCTAGCATCATTATACCATTGGGAAAAATGCTAGAAGGCTACTAGGACCATATTAGTATGCATCCCAAATTAATGGAGCATTGATTTGATGATTTTATTTCTTGAATTGGACACCCTTCCTGTGATCCAATCAGGTTCATTCTATTTCTATCTGAAAGCCAACATTCAGAAGGTCACCTGACATCCTGCATATATATCCTTTTATGGTAATACTGTTTAACAATAAAATCAACAACATTTGGTGCTCTACAAATACAATTTTAGATTTGTGGGTTACCACAGAGTTCTAGACCAAACCCCCAGTGGAGATCATGGTTAGGGGTTTTAATACTACAACTCTCTCACTGACACCCTCTGGACACAGTCACTTTCCCTCTTGTTAGAGAGGAATATGTAAACAGTTAAAAATATAAATTTGTAGACTGAATTTACAGATAACATGTATATGTTAGCATGGTAGAGTTAGGTTATAGGACCCATAGTGATGAATTGCTGGCCATAGTTTGGTTCAGACTTGATTCTGCTTTCTTAGAAATATAATTTCTGTTTTCACACCATTTTTAGAAAATGTGAAGTTGTAGAACATTGTGGGTTGCTGCAGACTAACTTGGGAGGCAAAGTTGTTTGTATTATGTTTCTTCACAATATCTACTGGCCATTTTGTGGACCCTCTTGAGATTTTGTGTTGTTTCAGATGTTATCCTTCCCCCCTCAAAATTGTTTGTGGCATGAAGTTTTTTATCAGGTATGATTTGTCAGCACTATTGTGGCAGACCCTCTGAGTGAAGCCTCTGTTAGTGTTGGTATTGGTTAGATTAGGTTAGGTTAGAAGGGGGGGGCAAAGCCCCAGTTAGGGTTAGTTTTAGAGTTAAGGTTTCTTAGTAAACTACCTGTACTATATATAATACCCAAATGAGGCTTTAGAGTACCCACCTGCAGTGGGGTGGGACCCCCTTTGAATGCACTCTGAGATGGGAAGGGACCTCCTGAGCAAAGCAAGAGAAGGAAAGGGCCCATTGAAGGGTGTAGAGATGTACCTGGAGTAGTGGATCTTCTATGGGCAACCTTGAAAAAGCCAGCGGTTGGGTGATCAGTGGTGATCAGTCCTGTTCTCAATTTGGTTTTACCAAGTGTGTGAACACAATGTTTCCTATGATCTTGATATGACTGTGTATTCTGGTGAGTCCATTTTGTACTACAATTTATTCAAATTTGTATTTGATCTCTCATTGATGTGACAGTTTAGATTAATTTTAACTTCAATTAGGGAATGGCACAGGTATAACATACCCACACAGGTCTCGGGTATGTGTTACAATCTTTTCTTTTTCCTTGTCTAGCCCCCCTTTCCTTTACTATTACAAACAGACTGAGCTATTCCCATGGGTGCACACTTACAATAGCGTGCGCTATTTCAAACTTTAATCAACTCCTCGGACCCCTTGCTACCTATTCGCTATCTTTCCATAGTCTTATCATATTTTCCCATTGGTAGCATTCCTTATCTTTCACCTTATACTTTTCTCTCACCGTTACTATCTTCTATTTGGACCTTATCTCCTTGTATCATCTCTCTTCCTTGATGATACTTGTAGTTCCCATTCCCACATAGCCACTTCCATGGACTATAAGTAGGCCAACTCTCTTTATGTAAACTCCAAGCTAGTTCTACGCAATACCAGCTAGATTCTAGTCTCATCCCGATCCTTAGGTGGGAACCCTGCCCCACTAAGTCTCTCTCCTTCGTCACTGTCTCAAACGACTGGGAATAGTGCCTCAGCATTGTGACGTCCTAGGAGCAGCTTGTCCAGCGTACTCAGTTGGTCAACCTACTGTTGAGTGGTTGCTATAGCTAGAGTCTACACTTTAGCATAACAGTATGGGTATCTGCTGGACACCCATACCCTGACCCATACTCCAACACAGGTATTAAGCTTCGGGAGGTGGTGTGGACAGCCTAGATATGTTGTTTGTCATGTCCTGGCACTTCTCATACTGACTTGTGTGGTACTCAGCTAGTACGTCTGTTTCAACTTGTTTGGAGTCATAGCATGGTGTGCTTGTTGTGCTGTCCATCATCTCCCATCATACTTGACACCATTACCATCATGTCTGCAGCCTGAATAGCTCTCGATGCATCCCAACTCAACATACTTGTCCTTACAGCCTCCTAGCCCTTTTCCTTGACGATGTGTGTTCATTCTAACAACACACTCATTCCTCTTGCTTCCATGGTGTATGCCATTGTATCTGATGCCATCAACAACCTTTCTGTGGTCTGAATTGCCCTCAATAGGTCTCAATTCCTCCTGCAGGTCCAACTAACCTTCTGAACTGGTATCTCAGCTTGGTGCATTCGTTTTGTTGATGTGCTCATCCTGATCATCACTAGGATGTTCCATGATGCTGTGGACACCACCTGGTGTAGCCATTTTGCCATTTGGCTTGTCTCAAGTCCTCCTAGGTGAGTCTTGTTGACTCCTTTGTCTCAATTGCTCACACTCACATCCTGACACATTCTACAGGTTCTTTAGCATGTTCCCAGCATCCTCAATGCATTCAGATACTCCTGACATGTCTGCATCACTGCCAGTTAGTTCCTTGTCACAACTTGCATATAGGTTCCACTCTCTCTCAAGCTTGACACTTGGGGGTTTGTTCTGTTGATTTGCAGCTATTTTGGGTGGCTTAGGTAGTGTATGTAAGTGGTATTGCATGTCCTTGGTGAGTTCATGGTGCTGATGTCACTGTTCCACAGGTCCAACTCAACATCAACATTGTCAATAGCCCTAGTCAATCTACTGATGCCACACATCTTTGATCTGTGCATGCACTCACATATGCATGTTGTAGATACACCCATCATCCACTATTGTGTCCTCCACCTTGTTCCTAGCTCAGTTGTTCCTTGCTCAGCCATCCCTCTCTACTCATCAGACACATTGACTTGCATGTGCCCAATCCTCTGTCAACACCCCATCCACTGCTGATCAAAACAGCAGGGATCCATCAACTCGCATGCCCAATAGTACCTCAACAATCTATGCTGACTACATGAACCCTTGCCCAATCCAATCCTATGTCCATGCAGACCAATCTGGGCACTCAAGTGGCTTAATAGGCATGGCCTAGGTGTGTCCATCTATGTTATTCCTGTTTTCCACCTCGTTCATGCCACTAACACTCCCATTTGTTGAACAACATAGTCAAATAGACATGGTGCCAATCCATTGACTTGTGCACACCCAACAGCATTACTACCACTAGTTCATTGTATGTACTGACACAAACACATGCATGTTGTTATGATCTTTTTCTTTTCCTTCGTCTAGCCCCTCTTTTCTTCATTATTACAAACAGACTGAACTATTCTCATGGGCACACACTTACAATAGTGTGCACTATTTCAAACTTTAATCAACTCCTTGGACCCCTCGCTACCTATTCAATACCTTTCCATAGTCTTATTATATTTTCCCATTGGTAGCATTCCTTATCTTTCACCTTATACTTTTCTCTCACCGTTACTATCTTCTATTCGGACCCTATCTCCTCGTATCATCCCTCTTCCTTGATGATACTTGTAGTTCCCATTCCCACATAGCCACCTCTATGGACTATAAGTAGGCTGACTCTCTTTATGTAAACTCCAAGCTAGTTCTATGCAATACTAGCTAGATTCTAGTCTCATCCTAATCCTTAGGTGGGAACCCTGCCCCACTAAGTCTTCCTCCTTCATCACCATCTCAGACCACTGGGAATAGTGCCCCAGCATTGTGACTTCTTAGGAGCAGCTTGTCCAGCGTACTCAGTCGGTCGACCTACTATTGAGTGGTCACTATAGCTAGAGTCTACACTTTAGCGTAACAAAAGAACTAGCTTTCTTATCACTTCTTCCATTGAGAAGTAAAGCCACCCATCATTTCAGAAAGAAGGAATCCCAGAAGAATCGCAGGATCCTCCTTCTCAGCCAACCAGGCATTAACCCTCCGACATCACCCATTGAAAGCATTGTCAGTCTCCTCAGAAGAAGAGGAAGAAGAACCCTGTTACAGAGAAGAACCACCTCCAGAAGGATTTGCTAGAAGAGCTATCCGAGGTCTCCAGAACCAGATCACTGGTTACAAACTAGTTCCTGTAGCTGAGTCATTGCTCGGAACAGCAGCAGAACCCATACCCATCGATCCCCCAGAACCTGAACCAGAACCACCTACACCCCCCCATTGTCTCAATAGTCCCCTTTTCCCAACAGACTCGGAAGAGGAATCTGAATCAGAAGAAGAAGACATGTCTGAAAAACTTGTGGAACTCAGGGCAGGTCTCCCTGAAGACTTCTCCGGAAACCCTGAAGATGCCTCCAGATGGATTCTTTCCATGGGAGTATACTTTCTTATGAATGGAAAACTCTATTCTGAATCCGCACAGATCCTCATGGCCCTGAATAAAATGAGCAAAGGGCAAGGAAAAGACTTCTCCGAAGGATGGTACCTTAAGATCGCGGAGATGGGTAGCAATGAGGAAGTAAACAAAGAACTTACATGGGAGAAGTTTGAAAAAGCCTTCCAAGATGCGTTTACCCCTTATGATCCCAGCACAAAAGTACGAGCTGACCTCTCCACTTTAAAACAAAGAAGAACCCAGCAGGATGATAGATTCGAAAAGTTCATCTCTCAATTCCAACTCCTTGCCACTCGCTCCCAGATCAAGGATGACAGAGCTCTCATTGAATGGCTTATCAATGGAATGGATAGATGTATCGTAGTCAAAGTCCTATCTTGCGAAAAGGAACCCACCACCCTAAAAGAATGGATTGAGAAGTCCAACCTCTTCCATAACCATATCAAACAAGTCAATGCTCTCTTCCAAGGGAAAAAGTATTTCCCCAGTCACCCCTCCCATTCCAGAGCCACCCAAGACCCCAATGCCATAGATGTGGACCGCATTCAACTCTCTCCTACAGACCAAGCTGAGTATATGAAGAAAGGAAAATGTTTCATATGTGGCAAACCAGGGCATATAGCCAGAGACCATAAAAAGGAAGAATTGACCTCCTCTCCACCACCTAAACCCCCCAGAAACCCACAGAGAGTCAGGGTTATCCCCACTGAATTGAAACCGGTTGAACCAGAAGACCCAATGAAGGAGTATTTGAATCTCTTTACCCAACGAAACATCCCGAAAGAAGATATCCTCAAGGTTCTCCAAACATGCTTTACAGAAGAAGAAGAAGAGGAGGACCAGACTGTAGCAGTTGTCTCTATCGAGGATTTTTAAAAAGGGAAGAGAACTCAACGCCATCTTCCCAATTTCTTGCTCCTGTATTCATGATGAACTCTTGTGCGCAATCTATTCATATCCCTGTCCTCATCTCTACTCAAGCAAAAGTCGTTGAAACAAAAGTCCTGATTGATAGTGGAGCAACTGGGTGCTTTATCAATCTAACCCTCATTCAGAAACACTGAATCCCCACCAAACCACTTGAAAAACCTATAAATGTGCAAAATGCTGACGGAACCAGCAACCAAGCTAGGAAGATATCCTCCTTCGTCCCTATCACCATTACCATAAAAGGATAAACTGAGAAACTCAAAGCATACATTATTTCTCTTGGGAAAGAAGATCTCATCCTCAGTCTTCTCTGGCTTAGAACAGTCAACCCCTCTATAGATTGGGCAACTGGTCAGATATCCTTATCAAAGACTCCTTCTCTCACCCCAGACCAAAGTCCCTAAAGATACCTATTGAGGTCTTTTAACCTTGACCCAGATCTCTGGATCAAGCAAAACTTTACCAGATACCTCCAATCCCTAGCTGTAAAGAAAGTCACCATCTTGACCGAAGCAGCCCAAAAGATAGAAAAAGGGAAGATCAAACTCCCAAAAGAATTTTCTGACTTTTCCGACATCTTTTCTGAAAAAGAACCCAAGGAACTCCCACCACACAGAACCTATGACCACACCATCGAATTGAAATCTGATTTCGTTCTGAAAGTAGGAAAGACTTATCCCCTGAACCCAAAAGAAGCAGAAGCCTGCAAGGCCTTTATTGATGAACACCTTCGTACTGGCAAAATAGTTCCATCCAAATCCCTCCAATCAGCCCTCTTCTTCTTCATACCAAAAAAGGATGGATCTCTTCGTCCATGCCAAGATTACCGATATGTCAATGAAGCAACAATCAAAAATGCTTATCCCCTTCTCCTGATCTCCGACCTCATCGACAAACTAAAGAAAGCCAAATACTTCACCAAGTTTGATGTCCGATGGAGATATAATAACATCTGCATCAAACTGGAAGACCAGTGAAAGGCCGCTTTTATCACCCCTTTTAGATTATATGAACCAACTGTCATATTCTTTGGACAGTGTAATTCCCCCTCTACATTCCAGACATACATGAATGACACCTTTAAGGACCTCATCACTAAAGGATGGCTCATCATCTATATGGATGATGTCCTAATTTACTCAGAAAACTATGAAGAACACCAGGAATACATCAAACAGGTACTCCAACGATTTAGAGAGGAAAAACTGCACCTTAAACTCTCTAAATGCCTATTTAACGCATCCAAAGTTGAATACTTAAGAATGATCATTAGACCCAGCAAAATTGCTATGGACCCTATCAAACTAAAAGCAATTGCCAAATGGAAACTCCCCTCCTCAGTCAAGAAAGTTTGCTCATTCCTAGGATTTTGTAACTTCTACTGAAGATTCATTCCTTCCTTCTCCAATATTGCTCGACCCCTATTAGATCTCACCAAGAAAACCTCAATATGGAACTGGTCATCATCTCACCAGAATTCCTTTGAAGTTCTTCAAAACTCCTTCCTCTCTGCACCAATATTACAGATGTTGGACACCTCTACCCCATTCTTTGTAATGACTGATGCCTCCCTTCTTGTCTCAGGAGGAGTCCTAATGCAAAAAGACACCACAGGAGCCCTTCACTCCTGTGCATACCTCTCTCAGACCTTCAGATCTGCAGAATGAAACTACGACATCTATGATAGAGAACTTCTTGCTGTCATCCGAGCATTGCACACCTGACAGCAATACCTCTCAGGAACGGGACATCCAGTAACAATACTCACGGATCACAAGAACCTGACTTATTTCTGAGAACCTAGAAAACTGTCCAGACGTCAGGCCAGATGGCTTCTCTTTTTACAGGATTTCGACCTGCAGTTCAAACATCTACCTGGGTCCCAAATGGGACCAGCTGATGCTTTAAGTCGGATCTCAGATGTCGACACCAGTAATGACAATATCTCAACCCTCCTACCTGACCAGCTTTTCATCAATCTAATCGATGCTGCATTAGCAGACAAAATTGCATCATCAACCCCTGACAACCCCCTTGTAAAGAGGGCACTAGATGTCCTTGCTTCCGACTCCTCCCTTTTTCTCAGAGCCTGCAAAGAGGACTAGACATACCTTAATGGCTGTCTCTACTTCAAAGGATGCCTATATGTGCCAGAGCTGGCTCGAAAGGACCTAATTTCACATACTCACGATTCCCCTTCTGTTGGACATGAAGGACATTTCAGAACCATTAATCGACTCCAACAGGATTACTGGTGGCCTGGACTGACCACTCAGGTCAAGAACTACATTAAAGGTTGTACTACTTGCCAGGCCAACAAGCCCAATACTTATCTGGTCCTACCACCCCTCCACCCAATTCCATCGCAAAGCACTCGTCCTTTCCAACAAGTCTCGGTTGACTTGGTCACTGACTTACCTTCTTCC
Organism: Bothia castanella; assembly: GCA_038089595.1. NCBI lineage: Eukaryota > Fungi > Basidiomycota > Agaricomycetes > Boletales > Boletaceae > Bothia > Bothia castanella. Next base: position 11,211 of record JBBPLB010000366.1, read on the forward strand.
AAGGGTTTTGACTCTCTTATGGTCGTGGTCGACCATGGCCTTACAAAGGGGGTAATTCTCATCCCTTGTCTAAAAACCATTGATGCAAAAGGAGTTGCCCAACTTTTTCACAATCATGTGTTCAAATGTTTTGGACTACATGACAAATGTATCTCTGACAGAGGACCCCAGTTTGCCTCTGTATTTGCCAGAGAACTTGGACGACTCCTTAACTATGAGGTTGCCCTTTCCATGCCTTACCACCCCCAGACTGATGGAGAAATGGAACAGGTAAATCAGGAAGTTGAAACCTTCCTAAGAATAATCTGTGATGGAAACCCGAACAAATGGTCCGAATTACTCCCTATCGCCAAATTCTGCCATAACTCTACAGTACATTCTACCACCCAATAAACTCCATTCGCTCTCATGATGGGCTACCAACCCCATCCCTACCCGAAAATTGGAAAAACATTCGTCCTTGTACTACAATCCCGACTCTCCTCCCTGGAACACTCCAGAGGAGAAGCCCTAGAGGCACATGAAAAAGCAAGAAGACTCATGAGGGAATAAATCACCTCTAGATTCAAGCCATGGAAAGTCAGAGATAAGGTATGGATAGAAGGCTGAAATCTTGCCCTCCATCTCTCATTGCGTAAACTATCACCAAAGTGACATGGACCCTTCGAAATCACACAGGTCTTATCTCCTATCACCTACTGACTAAAAATCCCTTCCACTTGGACAATTTGGGATATATTCTATGCGTCCAATCTTTCTACCTACA
>JBBPLB010000368.1:0-11948 GCA_038089595.1 Bothia castanella
ACACCATCAGTCTCCTCAGAAGAAGAGGAAGAAGAACCCCATTATGGAGAAGAACCACCTCCAGAGGGATTTGTTAGAAGAGCTATCCGAGGTCTCCAGAACCAGATCACTGGTTATGAACTAGTTCCTGTAGCTGAGTCATCACTCAGAACAACAGTAGAACCCATACCCATCAATCCTCCAGAACCAGAACCAGAACCACCTGCACCCCCCCATTGTCCCCATAGTCCTCTTTTTCCAACAGACTCAGAAGAGGAATCCAAATCAGAGGAAGAAGACATGTCCAAAAAACTTGTAGAACTAAGGGCAGGTCTCCTTGAAGACTTCTCCAGGAATCCTGAAGATGCCTCCAGATGGATTCTTTCCATGGGAGCATACTTTCTTATGAACAGGAAGCTCTATTCCAAATCAGCACAGATCCTCACAGCCCTGAATAAAATGAGTAAAGAGCAAGGAAAAGACTTCTCCAAAGGATGGTATCTTAAAATCATGGAGATGAGTCATTTAGACAAAGAGGAAGCAGCCAAGGAACTTACCTGGGAGAAGTTCGAAAAAGCTTTTCGAGATGTGTTTACCCCTTATGATCCCAGTGCAAAAGCACGAGCTGATCTCTCAACCTTGAAATAAAGAAGAACCCAGCATAATGATAGATTTGAAAAGTTCATCTCCCAATTCCAACTCCTCACCACTCGCTCCCAGATCAAAGACAATAGAGCCCTTATTGAATGGCTTATCAATGGAATGGATAGACATATCGTTGTCAAAGTCCTATCTTGTGAAAAGGAACCCACCACCCTAAAAGAATGGATTGAGAAGTCCAACCTCTTCCATAACCACATCAAACAAGTTGATGCTCTTTTCCAGGGAAAAAAGTATTTCCCCAGCCACTCCTCCCATTCCAAATCCACCTGAGACCCCAATGCCATGGATGTGGATCATATTTGTCTTTCTCCCATAGATAGAGCAGAATACATGAAAAAGGGAAAATGTTTTGTATGTGGCAAACCTGGACACATGGCTAAAGACCACAAAAAAGAAGAATCGACCTCCTCTCCACCACCCAGACCACCTAGAAACCCACAAAGAATCAGGGTTATCCTGATCAAATTGAAACCCTCAGAACCTGAGGACCCAATGAAGGAGTACCTAAACATTCTCACCCAGCGAAACGTTCTGAAAGAAGATATCCTTAAAGTTCTTCAAACCTGTTTTGCAGAAGAAGAAGAGGATGAGGACCAAACAATGGTAGTTGTCTCTGTCAAGGATTTTTGAAGAGGGAAGACAATTCAACGTCATCTTCCCAATTTCTTGCTCTTGTATTTATGATGAATTCCTGTGTGCAATCTATTCGCATTCCTATCCTCATTTCTACTCAAGCAAAAGTCGTCGAAACAAAAGCCCTGATTGATAGTGGAGCAACTGGGTGTTTTATCAATCAGACCCTTGTTCAAAGTCACAGAATCCCTACCAAACCACTCAGAAAATCTATAAATGCACAAAATGCTGATGGAACTAGTAACCAAGCTGGGAAGATATCCTCTTTCATCCCAATTACCATTACTATGAAAGGACAAACTGAGAAACTAAAAGCATACGTCATCTCTCTAGGAAAAGAAGACCTTATTCTCGGGTCTACCTTGGCTTAGAATGGCCAACCCCTCCATAGACTGGACAACCGGTCAGATATTCCTACCTAAAATCCCTTCTCTCACCCCAGATTGAAGTCCTCAAAGATATCTATTGAGGTCTTTCAGACTTGACCCAGATCTCTGGACCAAATGAAGCTTTACCAAGTACCTCAGGTCCCTAACTACAAACAGAATCACTGTCTTGACCGAAGTGGCCCAGAGGTCAGAAAAAGGAAAGATTGAACTCCTATAAGAATTTTCTGACTTCTCTGATGTCTTCTCTGAAGAAGAGCCTAAAGAACTCCCACTGCACAGAACTTTTGATCACACCATCGAGTTAAAAACAGATTTTGTTCCAAAAGTTGGAAAAACCTACCCCCTGAACCCGAAAGAGACAGAAGCCTGTAGAACCTTCATTGATGAACATCTTCACACAGACAAAATAGTTCCATCCAAGTCACCCAAAGCAGCCCCTTTCTTCTTTGTACCTAAAAAAGATGGATCTCTTCACCCATGTCAAGATTATCAATACATCAATGAAGCAACAGTCAAAAATGCTTATCCCCTTCCCCTGATCTCTGACCTCATCGACAAACTGAAGAAAGCCAAATACTTCACCAAGTTTGATTTCTGATGGGGATACAATAACATCTGCATTAAACCAGAAGACCAGTGGAAGGCCGCTTTTATCACCCCTTTCGGACTATACGAACCAACTGTCATGTTCTTTGGACAGTGTAATTCCCCCTCCACATTCCAGGCATACATGAACGATGCCTTCAAGGACCTCATCACTGAAGGATGGCTCATCATCTATATGGATGATATCCTGATTTACTCAGAAGATTATAAAGAGCACTAGGAATGTATCAAAAGAGTACTCTAATGGTTTAGAGAAGAAAAGCTGTGCCTTAAACTCTCTAAATGCCTATTCAATGCATTCAAAGTCAAATACTTAGGAATGATCATCAGACCTGGTAAAACTGCTATGGACCCTGTCAAACTAAAAGCAATCACCGAATGGAAACCCCCCTCCTCAGTCAAGGGTGTTCGCTCGTTTCTAGGATTTTGTAACTTTTACTGAAGATTTATTCCCTCCTTCTCCAATATTGCTCGACTCCTACTAGATCTCATCAAGAAAACCTCAACATGGAACTGGTCATCACCTCATCAGAGTTCCTTCAAAACTCTTTGGAACTCTTTCCTCTCTGCACCAATACTACAAATGCTGGACACCTCCACACCATTCTTTGTAATGACGGATGCCTCTCTTCTCACCTCAGGAGGAGTCTTAATGCAAAAAGATGCCACCAGAGCCCTTCACCCCTGTGCATACCTCTCTCAAACCTTCGGATCTGCAGAATGAAACTATGACATCTACAATAGAGAACTCCTTGCTGTCATCCAAGCATTGCATGCCTGGCAGCAATACCTCTCAGGAACAGGACATCTAGTAACAATACTCACAGATCACAAGAACCTGACCTATTTTCGAGAACCCAGGAAGTTGTCTAGATGTCAGGCCAGATGGCTTCTCTTTCTGCAGGACTTCGACCTGCAGTTCAAACATTTACCGGGATCCCAAATGGGACCAGCCAATGCTCTGAGTCGAATCCCAGACGTCAACACCAATAATGACAATATCTCGACTCTCCTGCCTGACCAACTTTTCATCAATCTAATTGATGCTGCATTGGCAAACAAAATTACATCGTCAACCCCTGACGACCCTCTTGTAAAGAAAGCACTAGATGTCCTTGCTTCTGACTCCTCCCTATTTCCCAGGGCTCACAAGGAGGACTGGACATACCTTGATGGCTGTCTCTATTTCAAAGAACACCTATATGTACCTGAACCTGCTCGAAAGGACCTGATTTCACATGCCCATGATTTCCCTTTTGTCAGACATGGAGGATATTTTAGAACCATCAATCAACTCCAACAGGACTACTGGTGGTCTGGACTGACTACTCAAGTCAAAAACTACATTAAGGGATGCACTACTTGCCACCCAGTCCTGCCCCCCCTCCATTCAATTCCTTCGCAATGCACTTGTCCTTTCCAACAGGTCTCTGTTGACTTGGTCACCAACTACCCCCTCCAGGGGTTTTGACTCTCTTATGGTTGTGGTCGACCATAGCCTTACTAAGGGGGTAATTCTCCTCTCTTGCCTAAAAACCATTGATGCAAAAGGAGTAGCCCAACTTTTCCATGATCATGTATTCAAACGCTTTGGACTACACAATAAGTGCATCTCCGACAGAGGACCTTAGTTTGCCTCCATATTTGCCAAAGAACTAAAATGACTCCTCAATTACAAGGTTGCCCTTTCCACACCTTATCACCCCCAAACTGATGGAGAAACTGAACAGGTAAATCAGGAAATTGAAACCTTCCTAAGAATATTCTGTGATAGAAACTCAAATAAATGGTCCAAACTACTCCCTATCGCCGAATTCTGCCATAACTCTGTGGTACACTCTACCACCCAACAAACTCTGTTTGCTCTCATGATAGGCTACCAACCCCATCTCTATCCGAAAATTGGAAAAACATTCGTCCCTGCATTACAGTCTCAATTCTCCTCTCTAGAACACTCCAGAGGAGAAGTCCTAGAGGCACACAAAAAAGCAAGAAGACTTATGAGGGAACAAATCACCTCTAGATTCAAACCATGGAAAGTCAGAGATAAGGTATGGGTAGAAGGCCGAAATCTTGCCCTCTATCTCCCATCATGAAAACTGTCACCCAAACGACATGGACTCTTCGAAATCACACAGGTCTTATCCCCCATCACTTACTAACTAAAAATCCCTTCTACTTGGACAATTTGGGATATATTCTATGCTTCTAACCTCTCTACCTATACTGAAACAGCCGAGCATGGCCCTAACCACTCCTTACCCCCCTCAATCACCATCAAGGGACAGGAACAATATGAAATCCATTCCCTTCTTGTGCACAAAGGCCCTGAAATTAACTGGAAATTCCTTGTATGGTGGGAAGGTTACTCCAGAGCAGATTCGACATAGGAACCAGAAGCAAATATTGCTGAGGATGCCCCTGAGATTCTCACCAAATATAAGGAGAAGTTCCTAGAAGTTTTCGCCTCCCTCATCCCCACCAAAAACCCTCACTCTCGTCATAAAAAATCTTCCAACCATGCAGTCCTCTACTGAGCCCACCTTCAACCTTTTCATCAATAACTCTCCAGTCATTCCCATTACCACCACTTGACTCTCTCAGTATGTCAGACACATACTTATCGCCTCCTTGCTGGACAACCTAGTCATCTCCTTGGGAATGGAATGTACCGATGAGTTCACCAGGAATACTCCTTTAATCCTCGCAACATGTGCTTATTATTCCTATGCCTCTGTTTGCATTCTCCACTCCAGAATCGAACTCTCTTGTACAAGGGATTCTCAATTCATAACTATGGGCCATGCCCTAGTACATCATCACACTTCTGTCCTCAATCTTCTTGAGCATCTGGGGATACTAGACATAATCAACCTTCTACCATTCCTGACTATTGGACATGTACTTCATCCCATCCTACTCTCTCTCTCAATGGACGACCAAAGCTATTATTTTCACGATACCCCCCACCACAATGAACCTCCCCCCAGGAAACCATCTCCTCCAGTAATCCCCCAAGCTCTCCCTATTCCCCCCAGGCACTCCTCAACCTCACCTCCATCCACTACTTCGAACTCGCCTACCACTATAATGTTGGCACCCTTCTCCCAAACCCTGAAGCGATCTTCTCGCTGGAAAACCACTATAGCAGGACCTTATGGTCTACCCTCATCGGCAATGGAGAAGAACCAACAGAAGGTAGACGAAGTACCCATAGAAATTGCCACTCCTCCCCCATCCACCCTGGCTCCAACTCTGTCCAGTACATCCACCCCCCTAGATGAACAAGAGGCATATTTCATGCAGGTCCCAGAAGGAACCATCTTTCAATGCATCATCGGAGTCACCATCCATAGACCAGAACAGCCACCACCATCCACTTCCCATCAACTTTCTCAATGTTTTGAATGTAGGAGTACTGGCCACTGGAAACACGATTGTCCCCAATACATTTGTCCTCATTGTTCCACTGCCATCCCAGGTCATTGGCAACATGAATGTGTTCATACCCCTTGTATCTGCTCACGCACTCCCATGCACTCTACCTATAGCTGTCCCTCTTAGGATGATGGACTACTTGAGGATGAGTTCTTCGTTGATGATGAAGCTGAAGGAAACATGACCAGGTCCCCTTACAGAGGGTACAGAGACTTGTAAGTCAAGTGAGGTTCACTTGAGACTACTATTGGGGTAATGTTACAAACTTTTTCTTTCCTTCTTTTAGCCCTCCTTTTCTTCATTACTACAAACAGACTGAACTATTTCCATGGGTGTACACTTATGACAGCGTATGCTATTTTAAGCTTTAACCATCTCCTTGGCCCCCTTGCTACTTAATCTATATCTTTCCATAGCCTTATCATAGTTTCTCAGTGGTAGCAGTCCTTATCTTTCACCTTATACTTTTCTCCCATCATTTCTATCTTCTCTATGGACCTTATCTCCTCACATCATCCCTATTCCCTGATGGTGCTCGTAGTTCCCACTCCCACATAGCCACTCTCATGGACTATAAGTAGGCCGGCTCCCCTCCTGTAAACTCCAAGCTAGTTCTACGCAATACCAGCTACATTCTAGTCCCTCCTTGATCCTTAAGTGGGAACCCCACCCCACCAAGTTATCCTCCTTCATCACTGTCCTTAATGACTGGGAATAGTGCCCCAGTGTTATGACTATAAGGATAACCAAGTACTCAGTCGGTTGACCTACTATTGAGTGGTCACTATAAACTAGAGTCTATACTTCAGCATAACAGTTTCCCTGAGGACATTTCTCAGGAAACTTGGTCCAACAGTTCGTTGATCAATGGTTTCCACCACAATGGTCACATTTGATGACAATGATGCATCGCACTGAGGCATCATCATCAACTTCAGTTACATTATAGGTGGAGGGACTGCAAATCATGGAAAGGCAAGTACATTCAAGAAAAATCTTGAGAAGAATTGTGTCAGGAGTTAGGAGAGTGATGGTATGAAGAATGGTGGATTTGATAGCTTCATATTGAGGTGGTAAGGCCTACAAAATGATCATAGCCTGTTGATTGTCTGGGATTACCATTCCAGTTTGAAGACACATCTTTAGCATTTGATGCATCTTGGCTACATCCCATTATACATCTCATCCCTTCATACAAAAAGCAAAGAGCTTTGAAAATGCATGGAACTGTGAAATCACAGTTTGAGGAGCAGAGGACAATAATAGCTTCATGGAAACATTTAGCCTTTGAGACTGGAGTACCAGTAGAAGTATAGGAGTTGAAACCCAAAGAATGGATTGCATTCTTGTAATAAGAAGCAATCAAGGCTTGTGTACAAGCGTCTTCATTCCTCCAATCTTTTTGTTGTTCAGCAAGTGTCTTAGCTCCAATAGCAACTTGCACCAGAGTAGAAGCAATGTCTAGGTAAAGACAAGTTCCATTGATAAAATCCCAAACCTTAAAGATGATAAGGACATCTTGAAGATGTTTGTGCCAGATAAAGATGTTGAAACTGTCTGAAGCTTAGAACATATGCCAGTGATGGTTGAATTGGCTTGATTGGTAGTCATATGTAGTTTAAAGCCAATAGAGTAATAAGTTCTCTAAATCTAAAAGATCATTGTTAGTAATTGTTTGACAAACAATTGGTAAAGGAGAAATAAAAAGAGCTTGGGCCTGTGGAGTCTGAACTGGAATTGGTATCATCATTCCAGCAGATGGTGTAGCAGTATCATCTGAAGAAGATTCCTCTTCTTCTATGTCTTCATCACTGGTAGAATCATATAAAGATTCTTCAACATCTGTTTCCTCTTGTTCTTCTTCGTCCTATTCAGTGTCTGATGGTTCATCATCATATTCCATAGGCAGTTGTCTGATAGAAATCATAGGAGTTTCTTCTATAGGAGAAAGATCTTGATATCAAGCTGTTTGAGAGTCAGATTCCTAAAATAGATAGTCCCCCTCTAGTGAAGAAGCAGCAGAAAACAAAGAACTAGGAGTTGGGGGAACTTCACTGACAGAACCAAAATCCTGGTACCACAAGATAAGCAAGAAAGGCAAGAAAGGCACTACAGGGTAGAGAGTGGACATGGCAGAACTGGGTAGGAATGAGATGGGATCTGAAGCAGAAAATGACTAATAAGTGGAAGATATATTATCCTAGTTAGCTGGAGAGGCAGAAAAGGGATCAAAATCCACTATCATTGACAATTTATATACTTCAAGAAAATCATCATAAAAGAGTTTGAAAAGAAATGAGAATTAGAAAAGTAATAATACTTATCAGTATCCTTATTGAAAAGTTGAAATTTCTCAGTACCATGACCAGAGTAAGGAATTTCTAAAGCATAAAAAGAAAACAAGTTAAAGCTAAAGAAATGAACTGAACAATCATTATATTCAAGAATGATAGGGGTGCCCTGACTTATGTCTTGCTTGTATTCTCCTGTGTAGCAACTGCCTAAGTGGACCAACATAGGCCATATCCCCATTACTTTCCCTTTCTTGAGGGACTCCCCATATTTCATTAGGTACAGATAAAGGAAGGGGGACTTGGACCTCTTGATCCTCCACTGGTTGAGCTTGGAGAGCATGGAGTTGTCCTTCAAGTAGTTCCACTGATATGACAAGAGCATCTTGCTTTTTGTGGAAATGCACTTAGACTCGACAAGACTGGTCAAGCTCTTATTGAAGGAATTGGAGTTGAGAGACCATTCCAGCAATATAGCAATATGATACATCATGCTGCTCTTCTACAAGACATTAAAATCTTATAGCATTTCCCTGGCTTAAATGTGCCTCCTGCAATCTGTAATTCAGATCATTGTTAGCAAGGTTCACTTCATATAACTGTGCCCATTGTGGTTTATTGACATAAAACTCATTTCATCATTTCTGATCTATAATCTTGTTCCACTGTTGAATTGTTGGAATGTCCTAATGTTGTGGGAAAACATCCCCAGTGTCTGGAGAAGCCACTTCCCAATTTTGATCATTGAGGACAGGGCTATGATCATATAGAATGACCATCCCCTTTTGATGATCCTCAGCATATTGGGAGTTATGCCAGAATTGTGGAACATGTGGTATAAAAAGGGTATCTGGTTGATGGGTTTCCATGAAAGTGGAAGAGAGTGGAATTAGATGATTAGGGGTAAAGGTGTCTACCCATTTCAAAAGTCTAGAGTATAGACATGACAATTGTGACAAATGATTTTGAAACCTTGCCAATGAATAGGAAAATGAGGAGTGTCAGCATAAGTACTGACAGGGAAAGCCAAACCTGCTGCTTCATAAATAGAAGCAATGAACTCCTGTTGGTAAGCCCAGACCTTGATGTGCCTTTGATTTCCATCTGTCTCAATTGAATAAGGCACTTGAACAGCATCCACAATCCTACTTGACATGGGATAGAGATAGGAGACTTGTCCTTGGTAAAGATAAGGAATGTAGTCACAGGCATAGAGGAAGTTAGACACATTCAGATTCACTCCTATCCAATGATAGCAGTCTTCTTGAAGACACTGATGATGAGGGAGCTCTGATGGAATGTCTTTGAGTTTGACCTTGAGGACTTTAGACAATGGTGAGGCCTGGTGTGATCCCAATCCCATATTGGACAAAGTGGACCAAGTACTATTGACTTGGTGTGCAAGGTCCTTGTTGTGCTCATCTTCCATAGATAAAAAGAGATGTGCCTTCACCATTCTCAGATGGTGTTGGTGGTTGGTGAGGTAGCTGACTGGAAGACATTGGTTCCTGTGACCCATATGAACTAGAGGAAGAGCGAGATAACAACCATGAGGGATTTGGAGTACAGAGTTGTATGACATCTTGTGACTGAACATGAGAGGCACAAGGAGGAGGTGGAGGAGGAGTGGGATTATGAGGAATGGGTGTGAGGTTATTAGAGGTTCTGACTTGTCAAGCAGTAGATCTGATGGGGACCCACTGTTGCTAGTTAGGATCAAAGTATGCTTTATTGTTACTGTCATTGTCAAAACAAGAGACAACTACTGAATTATCCTCATGAATATGAAGAATACCATTATCACAGATAATTAAATCTTGAATGAGGTAAGGTTTTAGGAGGATAGTTCTTCCAAACACCATGCTCATTGTAGTAATGATGGTAGAGCTCATTTTGGGTGCAATGACTCAAGTGACCCAGATGAGGTGGATGACTTTGATAATGAGGAAGAATAGTGTTGTTTGATCCAGAAAGATAGCGAGGAGGAGGATAGAATCCACTTTGACAATTGCAATTACATCAATTGTGACACTGGTTCCTTCATTCACAAGGAGGTTCTTCAAGGGGAGGTGGTTGCTCACCAACATGTCGATTGGTAGCATTAGGAGGTTTCCTATTTGCACCGAATAACACAAAGTGATCAGCATTACCATTGCAAATCTCTAGATGAATCATGCAAGTGGTGGAAAAGAATCATAGCACTAGGACATATGAGTCTGCAAGTAATCAAGCAGTGGTATAAAGCCAAAGCTGCTGATACTCAAGTGCTGCTACAATAATTGTCAAAAGAAAAGCAAGAACCCAAATAAGACCAAGAATCATCTCAGATTCTAGATGTAAGGTAAGAATCATTGTTGGAAAATGACAGATGAAGAGCCTTTATACAGGGCTCATAACCTATCAGGAAGGTAGAATGCAAAGAATGGATGAGAGCAGCAATCTCCTGATGGACACAGATAAATGAGTCTTAAGTGGAAGATACTCACTTGAGAGGTTGGAGTTGAAAGATGATAAGACTGAAGCTTAGAGAATATGACAAGTAGTTACTGGAGTAGGGGCTCAACAGATAACAGAGAGGCAGATAGATTGATAGTCCTCATAAAACAAGGATATAAAACAACTGCTTAGAGGGAGAACATCAAAAGAGGTCTCTTTTATACATATACTATACAAAATAAGGTCCAATAGGAGCTCAAACTCTATCAAGAGATAAGAGCAACTATTGCTATTGGAAGATAACAATATAGGATCAAACTGGGACTGTGGATAGGATTAAATCATATCTAGGAAGAAATTGGATAAAAGATGGGAATGAAATGAAACATAAGATTATAATAGCTATCTATAATGTCATGAGTCTAGAATATAACATCATGTAAAATGATCCAGAGATGTGACATCATATGGAATGTTCTGAATGATTACATCATACAAAGCTGTCTGGAATGGACTATGAATGAAAATAGAAAAGCTAGTCTGTTAATCCAAACAACAGAATAGCAAAAGTGTAATATTTCAATACTTACCCTTGAGCTTGTCATTTCCCACCTGCTCAATGAGAAGGAACACATGTCAGCTGAAAACTGCTGGAGGATTACAAGGCCTCAATTGCCAAGGGTGAAGCCAATGCTGACTCAGCTTTTGCTGCCTACCCAGTAAAATCAATATTACTTATTTCAAGTATAACAAAAAGGGCCACTATATAAAGGACTGTTTGAAGAAGGATCAGGCTAACCTCAGTGACAAGGAACCAGATGGAGTTTGGTAATTCAGGGGGTGAATTTATCTTTTTCTTTCTTCATTCCTTTTATTCATTTGGACTTGCTCACAATTCAGGGGGTGTATTAGAATGAGAATCATTTGGTATAGTAGTTGCTTACTAATACTATACAGTACCATACATAGTTTCCATATCACCTTGTACAATACTGTCTGTCTGTTATCACAAATAACTGCATGACTTTTCAACAGAAAAGACACTAGTAGACCACAAAGTGACCACTCTTGAGGACCAGCAAACAAACATTGAACATGAAACTGTGGTCAACAACAATAGCACTGTGTTGATTCTTCAGGTGGCTACCAAGATAGTGCCAGGCATTGAAGTTGGAGATATTGGGAGACAAATCCAACAGAATCATGGCTATTAGGGAGGCTAAATTGTTGGATTTCTACAGGAGAGAGGAGATCATGAGGGAGGTGGAAGAGGAACTTGGACATGGGAAATACAAATGCAAGGTGAATGTGCTTTACTCACATTGCTTCTGGCTGAGTCATGATGAGTGATGGTCCATGACAATGCCATCACAGCATACCCACCTCTGAAGTAGACTCTTCTGACATTGTCTAGACTCTGAGGTAACAGTAAACCTATGCTATCCTTTTGTGTTCACTAGTCATCCATAGAACTCTAAATAAATACCAGTATTGGCACTCCCCAGAAATTTTC
>JBBPLB010000369.1:0-11923 GCA_038089595.1 Bothia castanella
ACCTCCTCCATCTGTGTCCCAGCCTCCACCCACACCATTCACACTCCCTACACCTCTCATTGGAGAGCCTCAACTTTTTTGTCAATCACTCAGAGTGACTTTACAATCTCTCTCATAAGGTCAATGAATTCATGCTTGAGCATGACAGACCCCCTGTGACAGCCTCACTACCCTCAGAAGTGGTGGCACCACCACCACCACCATCCTCATGTCCTTTCCCTTCACTCTCTTTCTCTTCTTTGACTCCAACATCTCCATCTCCTCCTCATGATCCTCTGACTCATATATACAAGACATGTGCCTGTGTGCATAACTAGTATGAAGTGTCCTTTGTTCCTAGACCCAGAGAAAGACACTCTAGGCCCTTTGTTGCACACCAGCAACACACCTCCATTGACATCTTCCTCCTCCTCCTCCTCAAAGCCTCCTTCCCATCCATCAGCTCAATCACCTCTTATGGACCATTAGTAGATGTTCCATAGCTATTTGACCTACATCTCACCTTATCCTTGCCCTTCTCCTGGGCCTCTTGCTCTCACCATGTCTGTCTCTCTGCCTCCTAGTGTGTGTTCTCTATGTGTCATTGGAACTCCACTGTCTGCTCCTGCTTCTTCCTCATCTACTCCTACTCCTTCCTCTTCTGATGCTCTTCCTCCTTACTCTTCTTCTTCTCCTCCTCTAGTCATTTGTACTCTTCTTCCTCATGCCATTTCTTCTCAGTGAGGCACTGCTTCACAGCCTCAACCTTTGTGAGCATTGCCATGACACCTTCATCATTGGGGGTAGGAGATCAGGACTGAGGAATAGACATGTCAATGATGGAAGTTTAAAGACAAGTCTTGTTTCAAGAGGTGACCACTACTTATATGAGAACTCAAGCTCTGTCTGAATCTCCTAAGCAGACCATGTACAGATCAAAGCATTCCATGGGATCATATGACTCAATTTTTGTTCCACCAGCTAAGTTCACATCTCTACTCCTTCAACCTATAGCCTTGAGGGCTCAGCCCTAATTGGAAGGCAGTGTTATATCTATTCCAACCTCTATCACCTCCCTCAAGTCTCTTTTGATCATCTCTGATCATCTCTCACTACAATGTCATTGGACCTCCTTAGGACTCTTGTCTCAGAACTCCTTGCCTTTCTGACAGACCTTCAGTACAGCCTTCCCTTATTGTTCTTGGACTCTTTCATAGTTAACCCAACTCTTTATTCTATCTACATTCTTACAATCCTATCATTTCTTTGACCCTTTGCTACACCTCCTTATGATCGCCATTCCTTAACTATCATTCTTCTTCCTTATTGGTTTTGACTCTGACTGGATTTGTAGTATATAAGATCTATGACCTCTGTCATGTAACCTTAGTATGAATATCAAATCTATCCACTTTCCTGTACTTATCTGCTTCCCTCCTAAACCTCTGTCTCTTTCATCTCCTTGAAATTGGAACCTCTATACCTCAATACTCTGAAATAAAGGAACAAGTCTCAACAAGGGTGTGACATATAAGTCTTTGCTGATCCTCACTACATATGTCCCCCTTATCTCCTTTCCTTCATCAGACCTTTGGTCCACTTCTCTACTGACCCTTTATCCTTTAGTCTCTATCATCCCTAGACCTTCAATTGGACTAGCATCTAGAGGTACAGAATTTAACATCTGTCCTGTCTATGGAAGAAAGGTGAATGTGATTGACATCTATAGCATTTGGGTTTCAGATAGATTTGAAGTGGAAAGAGTGGTTAGGAAAGTACTTCTTTCCTTGGGAGAGATCATCAACTCATTTGATATGGTTATTGTCATGATCATGACAACTTGCCTCAACTCCAACCAACAACTCCTCCCAGAACCAACCTCCTCCACTCTATATATCATCTCTGCTTCAACTCCTACTACTTCTCTGACCTAATGTATACAACTCTGCTCTGACCTTCCTTTTATGGAAATTGTATTTATAGTTATCTTCAAACCCAGTCACCAGTCTTTGGCAATCTGGCTATTCAATCTTTTATTTCTACTCTATTATACTTTGTGATCTGTCACACTGCATGATATTATTTATATTGATCTGTCATCACTTTGTCATTGCTCCTTCACCTCACATATGATACCTTGTAGTATATATCAGCTTCATTCCTCTCATATAGCCTCATCCTCCTGTATTCAAGTTGTATGATACTGAGGATTTACTCCTCAGTTCAAATATCAATCCTAAGACACCTCCTGCTCTAATTCCAACTCTATTATGCTTTACCTATCATATCTCTGACCTCAAGTGTCTCCAATACTCTTTACATCCTTTGGACCTGTCATCCAACATTGCATCATGTACATCTGACTACAACCTCCGAAATAGAAGGATAAGAGAGTACAAGGGTATAACACATAAGTTGAAGCCATAGTCCTCACCCCCTTTGATTATCTTCAGTCTATCTCTGCTCCACTCTACTTTCACATGCTTCACCCAATCTACATCAAGTTGAAGTTAGTCTATCAGAGGAACCAGTCTTGTCATGACTGTGACAACTCTACTCATTCATATATACAACAATAAGTCAACTCCACCCTATATATAGTTTCTCCACCATTTCTCTGCTTTGTACTATGTTTCTCTGCTCTAACCTTCCTTATATGTATAGTAAAGCCCAATTTGGTTACCATGTACCCAGTTGCTGGTTCATTAGCAAACCAGTATTATATCTTTCCATTTCTATTTCATTATGCTTTGTGATCCATCACACAGCATGACACCTTTTATATTGCCCCACCTTTGCCTTGTACTTAGTGCCTCTGCTCTGCCATATGATACTTTGTAGAATATACTAGCATACCCTATCGTACAGCCTTCCACTCTTGTATTTAAGACCTATGTATACTGAGGACTTACTCCTCAGTTTGAATATCACCTAAGTCACTTCCTTTGCTTGTTCTGACATTTCCTCCTCCCTCTACCTCATTAGACTTCTCATCTGACATTGTATCTCTAATGGTATATTTTGCTCTCTGAAATACAAGGACAAGAGAGTACAAGGGGTGCAATATACAAGTTGACACTAAAGTCCTTAGTCCCTCCAATGTTCCTGCTTTGCTCTGCTTCTCCATTCACATTCCCCTTACCCAACCCCTATCAGAGTTAGCATGGAGGAGAACTGGACTTGACAAGTCTTGAGAGTTATGAAAGATATTAGACTTTTCAATCCATTCTTTCAAAGTGATGGGTTCCTTTTCACAGAAGAGGACCTTGACAACAATGTGTCTATCCATTCCATTGATCTGCCACTCAATGGGGGCCTGATCATCTTTGATTCCTAAGTGAGTAGCAAGAAGTTAGAATTGGAAAGTGAATTTTTCAAATCCATTGTCATTCTGGATCCTCTTTTGTTTTAAAGTGGAGAGGTCAGAACAAGCCTTGGAACCAGTATCATAAGGGGTGAATGAATCTCAAAAGGTTTTTTCAAACTTCTCTCAGGTAAGCTTCTCTTCTACTTCCTTTTTATCCAAGTGACTCATTTCTACAATTTTGAGATACCATCCTGTAGAAAAGTCCTTTTCTTGTCCCTTACTCATCTTATTTAGGGCTGTGAGGATCTGTGCAGATTCTGAGTAGAGTTTTCTGTTCATAAAAAAGTATGTCCTCATAGAAACAATCTATCTGGAGGTGTCTTTTGGATTTCCAGAGAAGTCTTCTAGGAGACCTGCTCTAAGCTCAACAAGTTTCTCAGTCATGTCTTCTGAGTCTGAGTCTGGTTCCTTTTTTTCTTTTGGAGAATCTAGAAAAGATAGAGGAAAAGGGCTAGGATAGTAATGGAGGGATGCTGGTGGTTCTGGTTCTGAGAGATTGACTGTTATGAATTCTGGTGCTGTTCTGAGCAATGACTCAGCTACAGGAACTAATTTATAACTAAGAATTTGGTTTTGGAGACCTCTGACAGCTCTTCTAATAAATCTTTCTGAGGGAGGTTCTTCTCCATATCTTGGTTCTTCTTCTTCTTCTGAAGAAGGGAAGGGTGCTCACAAAGGGCAACTTCAAAGGGTTAGTGTTGGATTAGCAGAGAAGGAGGATCCTGTGATTCTTCTGGTGAGCTTTACTTCACAATAGAAGAAGTAATAAGGAAGCTAGTTCTTTTGTTACACTAAAGTATAGAATCTAGTCTACAATAACCACTCAATAGTAGGTTGACTGACTGAGTTGATGAGTTACAATAATAGGTCACACCACTGAGTCACAATACTAGAGCACTATTCCCAGTCATTGAAGAAAATGGTGGAGAGAGACTTTAGTGGACTAGGGTTCCCACTTAAGGATTGATGAGACTAGAATCAATGCTAAATTGTATAGAACTAGCTTAGAGATACAAGCTACAGTATGGTCTAGTTTATATACTGTAGTCCTTGTGAAGTGGCTATATTGTGAGAGAGAACTACAAGTGTTGTCAGGGAAGAGGGGCAACATAAGGAGATAAGGTCCATGAATAGATGAAACAATAAAAAGAATAGAAATGATGGGAAAATGATATAAGACAAATGATAAGGGGTACTACAGTATGAGAATAGGATAAAGCTATAGAAAGATAGGGATTAAGTAGCAAGGAGTCCAAGGAAATGGGTCAAAGCTTGAAATAGCACACATCATTATAAGTGTGAGCCCAAGGAAACAGTTTAGTAACACAATAGTAATGTGAAAAGGGAAGGCTAAGGGAAAATTGTAACACATAGTGTTACGTTGAAACGTAGATCCTTGCCTATAGTGACCACTCAACAGTAGGTCGACCAACTGAGTACTTTTGAACAGGTTACTCCTGTGAGTCACAATGCTGGGACACTATTCCCAGTTGTTAGAGATAGTGACAGAGGAGAAAGACTTAGTGGGGCAGGGTTCCCACTTAATGATCAAAGGGAGAGACTAGAATCTAGCTGGTATTGTGTAGAATTAGCTTAGAGTTTACAGGAGGAGAGTTGGCCTACTTATAGTCCATGAGGGTGGCTATGTGGGAGTGGGAACTATGAGCATCATCAGGGAATAGGGATGATGCAAGGAGATAAGGTCCATAAAGAAGACGGAAACAATGAGAGAAAAATATAAGGTGAAAGATAAGAAATACTACCATTGAGAAAATATGATAAGGCTATAGAAAGATATTGATTAGATAGTAAAAGGTCTGAGGAGATGGTCAAAGCTTAAAATAGTACACACTATTGTAAGTTAGCTCAGTCTGTTTATAGTAGTGAAGAAAAGAGGGGCTAGAAGAAAGAAAGAAAAAGATCATAACACATAGTCTAGTCATTCCAAAAGTGGAATGAAAACTGGACCAAACCAGACCTTTAAACACTAGTGATGTTGGGGGTTGACACATGCTGTTTCAGTGTTGGTTCACTAGGTCAGTTGGCCTTGTGGGTGGTTTTTTATTTTTATAGAGGGGTGACAGATAGCTGTTCAACATTGGGGTTCATCAAGCATCCTTGCCACAGTTTTTGGACCATGGTAAACTTTTCTATAGTGGTGATATGAGTTCAAGGAGCCCCCCTCTATGTCAGAACTTTATTTGTTATCTTATCTTATCTATCTTTTACTCTTCACATATGTACACTAGTCACTATCTAGGGTATGTTCTATCACATTCAGGAATGTTCTATGGACATATAGAACAGTTATGGATGTAGCATGGACTGACATCATAGCTTATTAGTCATGTCTGCCCTAAATCATGTCCTATCATATAAGTAGTTGGTCTGTACCATGTATGCTCTTTAGTTTTGGAATTCTACTTCATTCCTCAATTCTCAGTCTCAGTTTAAGGCCTATTAGGAGCTTCTGACACTCTATGGATGATTTTCAAAGTTGAGTTGAGCAAAACTAAAAGGTTTTCTGTAGATCTGGGTGTACTACTGTAAATAGGCCAAGAATCTATGTTAGACTATAGTGTGCTGACAAACTTTTGGTGATTTGCTGATACTGGTTTTCCCATTGCAAACAGAATCTAAGTTAGTAACTAAGATGGGCTTGTTCATGCTCTATCAACATCACATGATGAATTCTATCACACTGGCAACTTTTTGGCTGGTAAAAGCATTATAATTGCTTATAACTAGTTCACAGTCATGTATATTAAAAATATGCTTTGTAACAAAGGTGGAGGATACTATCCTTCAGATCTGTCTGAAACTCAAATGTGTGTTCAGGCTCTAATTGAAAAGATATAAGATGTGTAAAGATCTAGCAATAGAAACCTTGCTGATAAAGCAACATCAAGATTCAACAGTACTGACCCAAGCAATCCAGCCACTCTATGCCAAAATGCAAGTGCACACATTCTTCACACCTTCAGAACCTAAAGAAGGCTAGACAGCAGTTATAGGACAACCATAACAAGAATGTGCATACCACACTTACTAAGATAGACCAACAATCAGCATTTTCTACAGACACTCTCACTACAACTTGAAGTCAGACAAATTTGACTCAGACAGAATGTGAAACCACCAGAGCAGTCCCTATAGCTGAGAAAGCAACTGTGAAGACCTTAGACACAATATCTAAACATCCCTAAGCTAGGAGCAACTCAAATGATCTGGAGGAAGCTGATGAGAGTAGTGACAAGTAGGACAACTTATCTGAACACAAACAGGTGCCTCCTCTTGTTCCTGCATGTAATTTCACATTCTCCAATCTTAATGACATCCTATCTCCATGATGTTGCTCTGGAATTGGTCATAGTCTGTTTGAAGGGGATAATTTGTTATGGAAATGGCATAAAATGATGAAAATGTTCCCGCGTAATTACTACAAGCTAGTACTGGAACCTCTCACATGGATTGTAATGTCAGAACAAACTGTTGAAGTACATCAGAAAGAAAAACTCACAGCCCAAAACCTTCATAAATGGGCCTGTTCCTTCATTGAATGTCATGACAACCTTCCAATCAATCTCTATGCATCTAGAACACCTGTTTGCTTGACAAGGATGAGCTTACAAAAGAGATACATGAGCATCTCCAAGACATCAGGAAATACAGACAAACAGAGGCCATTGTTCATTTTCCAGCTTGCTCTAAGATCCAGGAGACATATGGTTTGAAGAAGACAATTTCGTTATCTATAGCATGTCATTGGATGACCATGATGGACTATTGGTGGACAAAATCTCCATCTGGTCAATATGTTGATGGACATGAATGTGAAGATATTGTTACATACTATCAGACAAAATTCCTCCCCATAATGTTTCAGCTTCAATGTCATATGCAAGCATGGAAAGATGGGTTGGAGGAAGCAGATCATGGTGATCACACCATGCCAGAAGGAGTGTGCATTGTAATGTAGTTCTATGACAAGTCCACCTTCTATGTGAATGACCATTGTAAGGTCTACTAGGTCTATAAAGATGAAATGACAAAACCAAGGGCAAAGAAGAAAGAGGCATTGATGATGGTGGTAGATTTTATATCTGCTGATTATGGATGGCTGAGATCAGCTTACAAAAAGGAGGCTACATGTATCTTATTCAAAGCTGGCAAAGTATGCAATGGATATTTCACCAATGATGATATTCTCAATCATACAAAAATTGCTATAAATATCCTCAAAATACATTTTCTGAATGAACACCATGTTTTTATCTTCAATAATGCCACTTTATATCTGAAATGAGCTGATGATGCTCTCTCTTCATGTTAAATGCTCAAATATCCAATAAAATCTAGAAAGCCAATCTTTGGAGTGGTTAGGTATATAATCCATCAGTAAATTAGCAAGTTACTTTTTGATGCTTTTTTGGTGCTTTTCAGGCTTCTCAACAGTGATCACAAAAAAGCTAAATACAACTCAGAAAAGCAGATCCTCCTGCTTTTCTCTTGCTTTTGTTAGCTTATTTGTGCTTTTCTCCATCTTTTGTTGTCCTTCTGAACCAGAAAAACAATCCAGGTGTATTGAAAAGCACAAAAAGAAACTTGTGGGATCTGCACATAAAGGGCATCTGAATGGCAGCAAGTAAAGGAGGGTCAATGGCAGTATGGTAAGATCTGAACAAAAAAATGAGTGCATGAAGTGAGAAATGGATTTGAGAATAAGACTTGACTAAAAGTGAGTACAAGACAAAAATGAGTGGTTGATTAAGATTAAAAAAATGGAGTATAGGGTGTTATGATCTTTTCTTTTTCTTTGTCTAGCCTTCCTTTCCTTCACTATTACAAACAGACTGAACTATTCCCGTGGGCGCATACTTACAATAGCGTGCACTATTTCAAACTTTAACTAACTCCTTGGACCCTCCGCTACCTATTCACTATCTTTCCATAGCCTTATCTTATTTTCCCATCGGTAGCATTCTTTATCTTCCACCTTATACTTTTCTCTCACCGTTGCCATCTTCTATTTGGACCTTATCTCCTCGTATCATCCCTCTTCTTTGATGATACTCGTAGTTCCCATCCCCACATAGCCACATCTATGGACTATAAGTAGGCTGACTCTTGTCATGTAAACTCCAAGCTAGTTCTATGCAATACCAGCTAGATTCTGGCCTCATCTTGATCCTTAAGTGGGAACCCTGCCCCACTAAGTCTCTCTCTCCTTCGTCACCATCTCAAACGACTGGGAATAGTGCCCCAGCGTCGTGACTTCTTAGGAGCAGTCAAAACTAGTATACTCAGTCGGTCGACCTACTGTTGAGTGGTCGCTATAGCTAGAGTCTACGCTTTAGTGTAACATAGGGTAAAAAGTGAACAGACAAGTTGGCAGAGTATAAATTGGAGTGTGGCAGGTAAATATGAATGCATTTGTGAAAATGAGTGGTTGATTGAGATTAAAAGAGTGGGGTGTGCAGTGAAAAGTGAATGGACAAGTTGGTAAGGTATAAATTGAAACATGGAAGGTAAATGTGGACACATCTAAAGGAGGTAATAGCAATGAGTAGATCCTAAAGAGATTTCTGTAAAGTAGAGTTAGTTTACAGCTATAAAAAATACATCATGGGGTGGGAGAACCCTCACACATCAGAGATCAAGGGTCAGGCTCCTGGTTGTCAACATCTGGGTCATCACTGTCTAGAGTAGTAGCAACCAAGCACAGGGTGCTTGCTATGATGTTGCTGAGTTTGTCAGAGTCTCATATGGAAATTACAGTATAGTATCCAGAGGTCTGACTATTTCAATTCTGCTAAGAAAATGCTGAGATCACAGAACTTTGTTTGCTACTTTTATAATTGAGCTCAGGTTTTGGGCTCAACTTTCCTTTTGTTTGCTTCTTGGAAGTGTCTTGAATTTTTGTCTGACCTCCAGTTATTTCTATGACCATGTTGGATTTTTCCTTCCACTTGGACTTGAGGAGGAGGATACACTCCATCTACAATATAAAATAGGTTAGATCTATATATAAGCAGTAAAGTTCAAATTATTGTAGCAGTACATAGGGTGAGTGCCCTCTTTATTCCATACTCAGCCTTTTCACAAAGCTTGAGCTCAGGGACATCTGTCCACCCAGATGTATACTAAAGGTGAACAGTTGCAAGTAATTTGAGAATCAAAGTGGAGCGAAAAGCAAGTGTTGAATCTGTTGTATTGAAAATTTCATCAGTGAATGCTTTCTCTTCCAAAAGGAGTTGGGCAAACTCTTGCAAAGTATACTGGTACTCCTCAAGTGGGGTTTTCTCAAGGAAATCCTTGAAAATAATCAACACCATAGAACCACAGTTGCTGTGCCATCAGCTCAGGCATTGCACCATCTGATCTGGATGTGAAGATTGACATCAGAAAATTGTTCATGTGACACACACAAGAGCATACCAGGGCATAAATTGATGAACCATATCCTATCTCACCTAGGTTGTCAAGCAAAGGGTAGATGACTCTGATGATAGAGGCTAGAGTGCAAGAGACTTCATCATTCTTTATATTCCAGATGTTTTGCTGATCCCCATACCAGAGGATGAGTAAGAGGAGGACAATTTTAGTGAACTTGTCTTCAGAGTCATCATATGAGAGAGGAGAGGTCCTCTTTCTTGGACTTCCCTTTGTTTGCTTAACCATGTGTCAACTGATGTGAGGTTGAGCCCTTTGCTATGGCCTGAGTAGATGGCATGCTTGTGATGTCAGTGGTCAGTTCCACTACTTCAGTTTTGATTTTCTTCTTGGGGGTAGCTTCACTGATGATACCAACAGATGTTTACAAAACAGGAAATAATCAGTTTGGATATTTAGAGCACAGTCAAAACCTGCCTTTGATGTGAGGTGAGGGCCTCCAGCACTAGACTAGAGGCCATCTTCCACTATTGCCTTGCCATTCACATCCTCAAGTTTGCCTCCAATCCATTGTCCTGACTTTCTTAGTCACATTTTCACTTCAATGTGGGACTGTGGCTCTCTGGCTCATGCATCTGATTGAAGAACTCAGCTGAGTTGACATCTGTGATGTGGCAGAGCAACTTGGAGGATGACTGAAGGTAAGCACAATCAATAAAATTTTTGATATCCATAAGTGGACTGCCTTATAATGGCTCTGTCCTTGACAGATGAGTACTAAACTACAAATTGGCACTCATCATCATCCTCATCCTCATCCTCACCATCCACAAGGATAATCACAGGCTTGAAATTATTGGAGGTGAGCTCTGTTTCCCCCATCCTTACTTCAACTATTGATGCTTGCTCACAGAGTAGTGTGCTACAGTGAGACAATGTGAACATAGAGTTGTCAAGGTATGTAATGTGCCCTCTCTAGTCAGCCTCTTCCACATTAGTTGGGCATGCAGCATCTGAATGCTAGGTTTTACTTTCTTTTCTAATCTAGGAATGGCCAAACTTTGCTGACTGTGAAACACAGGGTGAACACATGAGGAGGCCAATGTTGGTTTGTACATATGTTGGTTGCACCACTCATGTCAAGGTAGCCTTACTGCTTTGTTTGGCAGTCAACATCTTCTGAGTGGCTTTGACAAGGACTTGGTGATAACCTGCACAAAAATCATATCATGCTGAGTCAGTAAACAACACCACACAACCACTACATTACCAATCAATAGTCCATACTATGACCTAATACTCTACCAGGTTTTGTAATATTTGACTAAGATGTTCTGGAGATATGAATTTTTCATTGAGCAGTCATTTTGATAGAATCCTAGTACTACTATAGCTAGTTAATTAGTGCTAATCATGTAAACTGGCCTAAGATAGGAGCTTCAGATCATGTGATCAGAATCACATGATCCTTGTTACATAATCATTGTCTTGCCTGGACTGCACAGCCTCCTAGGAACAGAAACAGATCTAGATTTCATAGAACTCAATGTGATGACCATTCAATCAATTTCAGATCAAGGCAGTGATTAATCTCCTCCATTTCCAATTCTCCATTCATTCCTGTGCCATTGCTGTGTCAATGAATTTGATATTCATGAAATAAATGAAAAGTATTGCCATAATCTTGTCATAGCCTTGTTATAGACTTGTCAGGGATTCCCCTGGGATTATCCTAGATCTGGGTAACCATGTCTATTATTAAGGCACCATCTCATTTCATTTTAGAAGCATGACAACCAGATCTAGGTCCAGAGATTCAAATCTCACTCAAATGAGAGTTTGGAAATGGACTAATTGGGCCAGCATAGCCACTCTGTAAATGTATATAAAGAGACTGATTTTGCAGATAAGATAAGGGTGGAGATTTAGAGATAAGATAATAAGATAAGATCCACTAAGGGAATAACACTACTTAAATACTTAAACTTCTTCTTGTCTAAATAATCTTCAAGTACATTGACAAACAATTAGTAATCAGCACTAAAGCAGAAAGGTATTACTATTTTAGGGCGACTTACTAGGTAGAAAAAGTCCCTGATTACATCATCATCAACTGATACAGTGCCACTAAGCAGAAAAGCACTAACTATTAGTTGAGTGTACATCTTCACAAATCAGATCTTC
>JBBPLB010000370.1:0-11453 GCA_038089595.1 Bothia castanella
CTTGTTAAAGAATCATACCCACCTGGAGAAGTAGTCCTGATATGAAATTCAGCAGTTAAGAAGAAATTAAACTGAAAGACCAAACCTCGTTATTTAGGTCCATACTAGGTTATACAACAAACACAAGATTCTAGTTATATACTTGCTGAATTGAACAGAGCTCAGCTAGTAAGACCAATTGCTACATTTAGAGTTATCCCCTACATTCAATGTATAGTATTGCAAGCCCTTGCTGAACCTATAACAGAGAAAGCTGACTCTGACAGTGACTCTGAGGGATTGGGTAGTAATCTCATCCTAATAGAAGGAGATGATTAGTAAACACTATGACTCCTATCAAATCCTATCCCAAGACATGGTATGAAAAGCTATCTAAAGCAGAGCAAGCCAACTTCCAAAGTAATGTAACAGCTATTGTTAACCAGAAATTGAGAGGATAATACCACACCAAGTCAGTTAAAGGCAAGCTACTAAAGACTGCCAAGAAACTCAATCGTAGCTACAAGAAGGCTCTAAACAAACCTCAATGAAAGTAACTGGCGCTTCAACATCTAGGAAACAGCACCTGTACCAATCTTGACAATATAAGCACCTTTGGAATGCCCAGTATCAGTATGGTTGATATCAGGAAAGGTGACAAACAATTCTGAGGTTGAAGGGTCAGAAGCATAGGTGAATGTAATTAAACAAATGCTTAACAGCGTTCCAATGGAATACTAGGATTGGTGGTGAAGGATGCAAGTTGGTCAACAGTATAGGCAATATCTGGGCAAATGGTGCAGGAGAGGTACTGCAATGAGCCCAATGCGCCAGGATAATTGACCAAATGGATGAAGGACAACAGTTCCTCAGGTGTTTGGGGATTAATTTCGAGAGAGTGCAAGACCAGGATCAATGGGAGTGGTACAGGCTTGCAATCAGCCATACCGAAGCGATTCAGCACATTGATGCAATACTGACGCTGTGAAATGTTGACCCAAGATCACGCAGCTTAAAGTGCTTCCCAAGTCCAGCAAGGTTATGTATCCTTGATCATATCCATCTACTTGACGGCCAAGGTCATGTCATCCACAAAGACAGGGAGGATGAGATTGATATCACCTGTGCTGCAGATATAGACTAAAGCTTCAGAATGTGTCTGGATAAAACCCACAGACTCAAATGCTGTGCGCATCTTGCGACTCCAATGATTTCTGCCTCCTTGGTACCATAGAGCGCCTTCTTGAGCAAACAGACGAGTTGTCTAGCATCTCCTTCAATAAAGCCCTCAGGCTGCTCCATATAGACATCCCAATCGATTCCCCACGGAGATATGCATGGGAGATGTCGACAGACCAGAAGTAAGGGAACTGTGGGGGCAAGGACCTTGAAGTACTCAAACCAGGACGTTGTTGATTGAGCTCTAAGCATCAAGGCGACCCTTGTATCGCTCAAAAGAACCATCAGCATGATACTTCTTTGTGATTACCCTGGATACTTGGAGACAATAATCGGGCGATTCTTATGCCTGCTGGGGACAAGAATGCCCTGGTACCAATGCCAATGGGACTGGGCGGAGCAAGCTGAGGTAGAGGCAGTGGTGGAGTAGCTGGAGAGGATGGAGATGGATGGAGAAGATGAGATAGGACTAGGATGCTGCTGACAAGGCAACTCCCCCCCAGGAATCCTCATCATCCTCATCATAAGAAGGCCAGACCTGTTCAACATAGCTGTCATGCGCCCGTGGAGTAATACTGCCTATTGGCTCTCTCTGTAACACCACCATTCTGCTTGGGACGAGCCCTGGCAGTATGCAAAGACATAATGTGATAAAAGAAAGCCTAGGGCATGGTGGGGGTTACTAGCCAATGAACTGGATCAACTCAGGACGACTCTGGAGTCCACTGTGAGTAACAAAAGTGATATTAAGATAGGTTAAAGGATATAGAGAGCTGGAGTTCACTGTGAGCCACCAAAGAGTCATCAGTTAGTTGACTTCTAGGGGAATGTGCACTTGTGGGTAACAGAGTTAAACAATGCAGCCACAATGTGAAAGGTAACACAAGTGTTGCCACTCACTCTATGAGCACTTGGCCAACATACAGCCATTTGAGTAGGGTCAGGTGTGTGCCCCCAGACAGTTCATGACAGATGCTACATATCTTGTAGGATCAGCTGCATATGGGTGGTGTGGTTGGGATCAACTTCAAATATCTTCTTTGTGATAGCTGCTGTCAAGTCTTTCATGTTCTTGCCTGATGGTTTATCTCCAGGAATGGGGTTGGCAATTGAGGTCGCTGTTGAGCAATTATGGAATAAAATGTGTCAATCCTCGCACGGTATGTGTTGTGATCAGGTGATGAGCTGATCCATGTGGCTCCCATCTCATGTTATGTTTGTTGCTGCCTTCTTTGTAGTCTCAGTAGTTGATAGGATGGGCTAGGCATGCACAGGCAGAACTGCCAAGACTGCCACTGTAGTCTTCTCTCCTTTTCTGCAATGCTTTTTCAGAGTAGGTCACCTCTTGTTGGTGCTCCTGGTATGTATAGCTGGGAAGGAAGTTGGAACTGGATGCTTCCTCTAGACCATGGAACCTTCACCACTGCCTCTGTCAGCCAAGGATATTGCACAGTTCAATTTGGCCAGAAGTCTTGTAGAGCATCAACAAGAGCAATTGGCAGGCATATTATTCAGGCTCTGACTGACAGTTACATCTCATAGTTAGAACGTGTCACAGATTCCAATAATAGCCAAGTTATGACATACATAGCCTTATAATAGCTAAACTGAGTATCAATAATGGCCAATGGAGCAGGCCTTAGTCTGTGTGCAGTTTCGAACCTGTAAAAGTTCTCATCAGGGGGCTACTGCTACTCTGACCACAAGCCTTCCAGGTCTGTTTAGGGAACTACCATCCATACCAGGGGAGTAGGGCATCTCGGGAGGAGCGACAAAAGAAAGCAGTGGGGCCTTTGTGAACCTAAGCAGTGTTGTGACAAGGGGTTATGTCGGCAATAAGGAAGCGAGGTAGCAGTGGTGGGCAGGGTGGGGCAACAGACATGAAAGTAGTAGCCAGGTGCCTCAAGAGGTAGCAGCAGCAACAGCCATAACCCTGGGTGTGATGGTATGTAGGTAGCTGGCTTAGTGTATGTAGGTAGCTGGCTTAGTGTTGCCGCAACTTTGGCTTGTCGCCAGCTGAGATGCTGATTAGTCAGCTGTAGCTGGCTTGAACTATGACAACCAAAAAAAACCTCAACCGTTGATGCATAAGTCAACAGCAAGGGCATCAACCCGACAACACATGACTTAACAATGCCACCAATGCACGTTTTGACACTGTTTGACACTGTTGTGTGATGAGCCATGGCGACTCTAGGCCTGAGCTACAAAAACTGAAAAAACACGCTGTTACACCAGTCAACAACTGATGGACACACAATTTATTGTTTGAAGTGTGACTCAATGGTGAGATGCAAAAAAATAAGTTGGTTGCAATGACAAATCTCACGTTAGTAGTATCAGTAAATTTCTGGCACCTCAACAGGCTCATTACCTTCCTTGTCACCAATGAAATATATGATGTCCTTCAACACACCCTGTAGACCTGTGGGTTCAGTGGGGGTGTTGGCCTCGACAATGGTAGCAAGTATACCATTGTTGCTAACGTCGACCAACAACATCTCAGCTTGCGATACAGCCCACCCTTGCATGAAGTTCAGCTGTTACTTCTTGAGTAAGAATTTCAACATTTGTAGCACTTCCATCAGGATCGGGCTGATTCAGTTGCAATGCTTGGTGGTTGTTTCTGCTGAGGATGAGAAAACACGATCACACGAGACAACCGATGCTTGGATTGGTAAGTAGAGACTGTAAGGTTCGAATATTCCACAAGATGCATGTACACTTCACACCACCCAAAATGAGAGTGGATCTGTGACTTCAAGGGAGCAAGCTGATGTTGTATGGGACACCAGCTCTTGCTCAACTGTCTGCATACTAGACGCTGAATGTTAAACATGCATGGTTGGCAAGCAGTATTGTGATGTGAATTTGGTGGAAACAACAGTAATGCTTGAGGTTGATGGGGATGACTTGGCTGAGATGAATGAGCTGAATTCAGTGTTGGTCTTTGTCCTACTTAGTTCGTCATCTGTGATCAAACATTAACACTCGCCCGAGGTGCTAGACATACTTATACATGGCAATCGCATAAGCATTCATCTCTCCCATATGACAGTAACACTTTTTTGCGTAATCAGGCCAATATCAATAAATGGGGCAAAGCAAGGTTTGCTCATGGAGAGATGCTCCCATTGGACTATGAAAGTTTCGAATGAGGGCACTATGTGTGAGAGCATTGGCAAGTGCTCACTGGACATGCATTTGTTGGGATGAAGGAGGGATCTACATGTCGCAATTAATGGACAGTTTGATCGGATTGTTATCTTTATTATGGAAACAGTTCTTCTTGTTGGCGGACTTGAGAACATCGGTGAAGGCCTCACGACGGAGGCTAGAAGTGTGAACAGCATGAACGATCTCATGGGAAATTGTGATTGGATCATGTTCAATGGTAGCTATGTAGGCATTTTTGTCGATCAAGTTGTTGTTAAGGGTATCAACCCACGTGGCCACTTTCAATGGAATCAAAGCCGACTGTGACATACATACAATGTGGCTGGAACAAATTACATGGCAATCAACTGCATTGAAGTCAATGTTGCTGAGGAGCTAAGACAGCTTGTGCCTGGTGGCATCACTGTTACGGGTGTTGTCAAGAGTGAAATGGCCAATCTATTAATGGTGGTATGAGCAAAAGAGTTGGTGGATGTGACGAGATAAACACACTATCTCAGCAATGCTAGCCCAATCCAGGAGAGGAACTATAGTCTCTGCAAGATTGACAAACAAGTGATTTCTGGGGATATGATGAAATGGGATCAGACTCACTTTCATCTTAAGGGTTCCAGGCTGATTACCTTTTGAGATCCAGTGGCAGCAAGGGTGAGGAACAGTCAGTAGTTTTCATCAGACTCTGCAGATGTCAGCTGTAAGCAAGATATTGCCCTCAACTTTCTGTCATGGTTTGTGTATAAGGCCGAGCTCCAAAAGACAATCCCAGGACACCAGAAGCTGCAGGCAATAGGTAGACTCAGGGCTTGGTGAAGGGTTCAGAAGTTGTAGCCAAACTTCAATGTCTCCTTGACATTCTCCAAATTGATCGACCACCCATTTCTTTCGGCCTCCACTAGGTAAAGATTGATATGGTATTTCTTGATGTGTGCACAACGCCTCCAGTTCGACGTCAAATCACAGTAGGTGAAATTCCTGTCAGTCGGAAATCTGGTAGAGTGCCCTGCTTTCTGTTTTCTAATAAGCAGTATCGTCAGTGTAATCTTGCAGGGTAAACAAAGTAGGACATCATTCACTGGTAAACCTCACACACTGTGTCTTCACTCTTGCATGTTGTGAAGACAAAATGAATATCAACCGAAGGCAACTGTTGAGTTTGAGAGGTCTGGGTCATCAGTGGGTTGGAAACCACAGTTTTCAAAGCTAATCGGATGGTGATTGCACCTAAGCATCCTCAGGCTCTGGGGACGAGTGGCTGTTCCTCCTCATCCTTGCTGTCAACACCATTAATGACAAATACTTCCTCATCATCCATATCAGTGCAAGGGAAAAGATTGGCTGTGTGAGTCAAAACGTGCATCACCTCCTTGCAGAATACAATGAGCGAATTTCTGATGAGGTTAAGTCCACAATTGATTGTGTTCGACAGTGTCCATTCCAACTTTATTGGGCATGGTCTGGAAAACAATAAGATTCAAACAATGTAATGACCAATGAACTTATACCATGTGCAGTATATTCATTGGTTGTGGTTGTGGTTGCCTGGACATCCAGCATGCCAGTGGAGGGGTGTTGAAGCCAAATGTAAAACCTTATGCCAACATTGGCAATGGAACACCAACTGTACTCAGTGGTGATGACAGTATCAGTAAACTTGTTGTCCATCTTTCTCATGCACACACAAGTGGAAAGACAGCTAAATTCCAGCAGTAACTTAGGGGTCCTTATCCTTTGAAAACAGGGTCTGTGCATTGGATTCAGGGGTGGGTTGCGAGAAAGATGGTGATTCAACAATGTTCACAAGGAAGACAATTTGGATAGAAGGGTTTACTTTAACAAGACTTTTGAGCACATTGAGGGTGTCACTGAAGGTCTTTGAAAAAGCGATCTGGCAAACAGTAGGGTACACAATGTTGGGGATAGGGGTTTTAGAGTAAAACCTCAAGCAAAAATCTGCCACTATGTTTCTCCCATCTGAAGTCTTCAAGTCTATGTTGCAATGCAGGGTGATATTGATAAGATTGCTGGGAGCCAAATCAATCACTTCATGTCTCACTTGGTCATTGGATGAAAAGAATTTCATGCTTGGGAAGATAAGAAAGGCTATCAATTATTAGCACAATTATCAAACAGAGCAATTGTAATGAAATGGCTACCAGGGCTTTCCAACACCCCTTGTCCAACTGTCCAGTGCATTTCTGGTGATGTGGAACTGGTCTAGCATAATGTGCAACAATTTCTGTGTTTTTAGGGTGGATGCTGGATGTTCTGGAATGCACTCCAGCAGATGGGCTTGATGACAACTCTAGACTGATGGTAGCAGGTGAAATTGTTCAGCTTGTCAGCACAGGCCCAACCAATCCAGCCCTTGAGGTAGGTCATGTACCTGTGGTGTTCTCATTCACCTTGTGGGTCGCCATTAAGGACAAATTACTCCAAGTGTCTGCTCAACATTCTCTGAACATATAGAATGATGGGGCTTGAGAGTATCAGGAAGAATCATCACTGATAATTGTGACAGACATGGTTCTATGAGTGGGAGTTAGAACAAATCCTATGGAAAGGCACTGGGAAGATGGGACATTTTATCTCAGAGACATCCTATCTCAAAATAGCCTTCTGGGCACTGTGTCCAAGGAAGGCCTGCTGAGATCATATTGATGGGAGAGAACCCAGAATTAGGGTATGAAATGTCAAATGAAGGCTGGGCTTCACATATCAACTCTGGCCTGAAACATTACAATATGTGTTGAGGTAGTATTCACCATCCTGGGCCAGCCTAGGACATCTCCATTGATGGTAGCATAAATTCATGAATTGCTACAGGTCAGGAGATCAATGTCCAGGTTGATGTATATGATGTATCTTGTTCAATTGTGATTTCTGGCAGATTCTACATACTCATATACCTAGTAGTGAATACAATTCTGTGTTGGATGGTTACTGCATTTACCTCAGAGCTGGCTCCCAGTTGGCTTTAGCTGTAATGTACACTGACCAGCTGAGAGTTGGCTGAAAGTGGTTGTGAAGCCATGCTGGGGCCAAACACTACAGCTTGGACTAACCAAGATAGCAAAGATGCCACATTAGCTGTTGATAGCTGGAGTCAGCTTCACTAAGCTGGCTCATCTTTTCCTGAGTAAGGTGGTTTGTCATCATGGCTATTTCCAATGTCCTGAACTCTCTCAGCATGAGGTTGTTAGCCCCACTTTTCTCCTCAGCAGGTGATTGTGCTCTCCTCTTCTTTCAAGAGTCTGTTGGTGATCAACAAGCTTGCTTGTTGAGGGATGGGTCTAGAGCATTTTTGGGGATTGATGTCCCTCACATGAGTCTGGCTTCTAGTCATTGTATCACTCATATCAATATGGTTTAGACACTGTCAAAAAAGTTGTAAGGGTTGGGACAACTTTAGTCTCAGGTCCCACTGAAGACAGTAATGTTGTTGTATTGTTGTGAGTAAAAAGGTAAGGTGTGAGGATTGTCTCTAGGACAATCCTTGCCTTTTTGTAGTATACATGTGATATAGTAGTTAATTGAAATATAACTTGACACATCTAACCTCCATGGTTACATGTGTTACACTGCAAGTAAACTCTGATTGATAAGCACAAATCCTATGTATACCACTTACCCCACTGTCCTGATGTACTGAAGCAACAACTCTCAGACAAAATCTGGCAGTATATGGACACTAGTTGGTGGGTAATGAAGAGCATCCCACACATCAGCAAAAATCAAAGTGGTTATATAGCTAGGTCCTCCTATATATAGCACTGTACTATAAATTGCTGGCACAAAGTCAGGGTTTTACTGATGTAGGCCACACATATGCTATGTATTCTGAAGAAAACTAGAAAGTTGTGTATAGTCATCAACTGTTGCAAGAGAAATGACAATATTGTCAAGGACATCACACCCTTCCATGATCTTGATCATGAGCTAAGTATCACTTGAAGATCAATTTATTGAATCTATATAAACAAGTGCATGTAGAGTCTGAGAACATCTAGAAGATAGCATTTGCTATGATTTATAGGACATTTATATCCATAGTAATGCAGCAGAGGAACTATAACATCCCTATAACATTTCAACATTTAATGACTGTAGTATTTAGAGACTATGTAGGTCATTTTGAGTATGTATATCTAGACAATATATTTATATATAGTGACACACTTGAGCAGCATGAATGGCACCTTGAAATAGTTTTTGAACTGCTTAAAAAGACTGACTTCTACCTTGAGAAGGAGAAGTATGACCTGTATACAGAACAACTTAACTGCTTGGGTCACATTATCAATCAAAAATGCATACATGCCAGTTAAGATACAATGTCTTAAATTCAAGGGTGGAGAACTCCTTGTTTACTCAACAAAGTACAACAGTTTGTTGGACTTGGAGAGTATCTGACATGATTCCAGACATGTTGATATACATAACACCATTGACTGGAATACAGCACAATGGGTACTCATTCCAATGGAGGGAGGTCCATGATTTCCAGATGATCAAAGATTTTGCCTACAAGTACCCAATCTTGTGTCCAATAGATTCTTGTGAGCCAGAATCAATCTGAGTGATTTGTGATGTGTTGCTATATGACATAGGAGCACTGTATGGGCAAGGACCCAATTGGAAAATATGTCAGCCCACAGGCTTCATGTCCAAGAAGTTGAGTGATGCTTAGCAAAATTATAGGATCTTCAAGTGAAAAACACTTAGAATCATCAAAGCACTGATGAAATAAGAGGAACATAGCATAAACTATTGAGCAGACAGATCCAATGGATTGACTATATGTTGTGCTTTAATGTGGACATTGTCTACATCAAAGGATCTGAGAATCAGATGACAGACTGCCTTTCCCAGTATTATAAATAGGAAGAGGGTGAAGAACCATCCAACAAAGAAGTCAACTGTGCCAATACAGATGTATATTTGGACCTAGAAGGAGATGATCTCTCTCATGATCAATGGCTCAAGCTAAAATCACTCATTTTTGAAGGAACTACCAGTCCTTGAAAGAGATGATTTGCTAAGAAGTGAGAGGTCTGTACATTAGAGACACAAGAGAAAGCCTCAGTTTCAGAGAAGACAGTATAGAATCCTCCAACCACTAGTGTGGAGGAGGATTCAACTGTTCTCAAATCTGCTAAGGCTACTTAGACCTTATCAATCAATCACAGGGACTATTTAGGGTTCTTAGATACACTCCACAAGAGATATGAGAGTAGCTCTCTGTTCTCCAAAATCTGTGCTCAACCAAGCTATTACCCATTATTCAGAACAAAGAAGGACCTCCTACATACAAGTAAGCATGGAGGAGGAGAGGTTGTCTGTCTACCTCAAATAAAGTATCAAGATGACCAACTGACTACAATGGTCATTGATGAGGCACATTGAACCCTGGGCCACTTTGGCTCCTAGTGAACTGCAGACTATATATAGATGGTACTAGTGTCAAAACTCAGCTAGGAAGCTGAGAAGTTCTGTAGGACATATCTATATGTCAAATAATGAAGGGTGAGAACAAGCCACTCAAGGGACTGTTGTACAGCCTGTCTGTGTCAACGTGACCTTGGAGGTCAATAGCCATGGATTTTGTTGGCCTATTCCCCCCTGGTGGAGGGTACAACCATCTATGGGTCATATTATGCTAACTAACCTCGATGATTCATCTGATATCCATCACAACAACTATCTAAACATCTGAGCTCACAGTTAAGTATGTCCAGGAGGTTGTACACCTCTATAGACTGTCAGAGTCAATTGTATTCAACTATAATGTTAAATTTATGTCAACATTCTGGTGTGAACTCCACTGGATGTTTGACACCAAGTTGATGATATCAATGACATTCCACCCTTAGATAGATGGTATGTCCAAGTGTACAACATGAAGTATATAGGTATAGTCCAGATACATACTATGCTCACTCATACAACCAGACCAAAAGGACTGGGTAGCAAAACTACTGTTGACAGAGTTTGCTACTGTATCAACTCAAGCATTAGTAACTCAACCAGGTTTGTTTCATTCAAATTCCACTAGAGTACATGCCTGTCCTAAGGAAGTGAACTGAAGGATCTGAGACAGACTTAGTGCTGGGTGTGTGTGCATTCATAGAATGTGCAAGGAAGATCCTAGAGATGGTTCATAATGCCATCATCAAAAACAGGGTGACACAAGCATATCATATCAACAGGCAATGAAAAGAAAGAATCTCCTGAAAGTGGGGGACATGGCATATCTTTCCACTCAAAATCTAACAATGCCTAGAGAGTGAGCTAGGAAACTAATCCTTAGATACATCAGTCCAATGAAGTTCATCAAAGCCAATGAACAATCAGATGTATATGTTCTGGACTTGTTAGAGAAGATGTGTTGATGAAGTATCCATATAAAGTTCCATGTTGGACTGTTACAACAATATAGGTGAATGACAATGTGTAGTTCCCAAAATGTGATGCGCATGCCTTCTATAATGTTAGCCTCAACAAGGAAGCTGAGTGTCTAGTCAGCAAAATTGTTTCATATCAATGGAAAGGAAACTCCATTGATTTCCTCATACAATGGAATCTAGACAACTCCATATGGGAATCTAGTAATAACTGCAAAGACTTAGAGGTCTTGGATAGGTACCTTGAGTTGCAAGGTGTATACAACTCTCACCAACTACCTTGCAAGAGAGACAGTATGGCACTGTGCAGCAACAACAAGTCCAAAGATAGGACATCAGCAAGAGTGCATAAAGCCCATTAGCTAAACCACATTCCACAACAAGAATAATAAAAGAAATGTAAGCAGCCCCAGTAGTTCAAGAGATATGAATGTTTCTTTGAGCCTTTATATTCATTATATAATAGTAGTACTGAGTTAGTTAAGTTACACTAATCATATAGTTGAACTCTATTAGCTACAATTCACATCATGTGATTAGAGTGGCAAAGAGGTTGTTGTATGACCAGCAGATCACTTGAGTATACAGCCACTTAGATACATGATTGGTCTGAAATATTCTAGAAGATTGCTAGATCTGTTCTGATGACAAATTAGTTACAATGAATTTCAAATTGATATCTAGGAATAAGAATAGCAATAGCAATAGCAATAGGAA
>JBBPLB010000371.1:0-10024 GCA_038089595.1 Bothia castanella
GAGCATCAAACCCTTTCTCTCGGACGTCTTCGGGTACATAATTTGCGTGTGCCACCTTACCAACCTCTGCGTTGACACTGAACACATATACACCTTTCCCGAGCTTCTTGCCTTGCGCAACAAGGTTTTGAAGAATCTGGGTTTTTTACACAGCAAAGATCAGTTTGTCAACCGTCATAGCACTTAAATGTAACGCACCTTTGGGTTGCCATTCACATCAATGCTCGCAAAGTACCCTGAGGCGCCTGGATTGTCGTTGAAATAGGAGACCAATGCATCGACAGCCTGCGACAAACTCAATTTCTCGTGGTAATCTCTCGAGACAACAGGACAGACCAATTTGTTGAGCGCAGCTTCCCTCTCCTTTATCTGTTTATCGAACCCCTTGCGGATTGCCCCGAGACGCTCTTTCAAATCCGCTTTGACCAAAACCGAAATATCTGCCTGTCCAAGTTCCTGGATGTGCGTGAGCACGACATCGAAACACATCCAATAATCCGGCTTACCACCGTAAGAGCCTTGAGACCAGCATCTTTCTCATTCCCCGAGCTAGTTTCAAGTGCGTCAAGGCGCGATTTGAATTCGTTTGCAACACGCGTTGCCTCTTGCGCCTCTTGCCCTGTAACCGCGGTAATCCGTCTGATGCCTTTGGCGATCCCCGATTCTTCGGTAATCACAAAGTCCTTGATATCACCCGTCTTTGCAACGTGCGTACCTCCACAGAACTCGATGCTGGCGCTTCGCCATTTCGGGTTCTCGAGGTCCCTGGTTACTTCGTCGACATCGTACCCGAGTACGACTATCCGCACTGGGTCCGGGTAAGCTTCGCCAAAGACCGCGCGGAGGCCAGGAATTTTGAACCCGGATTTAAGATCAACATCTTTGCTGTAAACCTTGACATTCTTCTTGATCCACTCAATACTCATGGATTCAATCTTGGCAAGATCTGGGGGTGTGATCTGAGCTTTATGCGAAAAGTCAAACCGTAACTTTGTGGGGGCGACGAGCGAGCCTTTTTGGTCAACATGATCTCCGAGCACTTCGCGGAGGCAGAAATTAAGGATGTGCGTAGCAGTGTGGTTGCTACGGAGTGGCCACCGGCGTAGTTCATCGTATGAAGAAATGACATCGTCCCCAATGTTCAGTTGACCATACTTGAGATGGCCAGTATGCAAGACATAGCCACTGTATGCTTGGACGTTCGTTACTTCGAAATCGCATGCACCATCAATAACGATGTTGCCGGTGTCGTACTCCTGACCTCCAGCTTCCGCATAAAAGCTCGTGCGATCAAGGAGGATACCAAAGTTGGCACCGTCAGGGATGTTGACAGTGGATCCAAGGAACTCGCGGTTGTAATAAATGCCCATTACTTTTGCGGTAACATTTCCCATCTCTACAAGACAGTGAGATTTCTCTATTGGTGTTAAACAAAAGGACGGCACTCACGGTATTTGGGCGTGTCATCGGTTTTGGGTATTGCGTCATTCTTCTCTAAGGCTGCAGTATCATGAACATCGAGCTGGACGCTATCTGCCTTGTCCCTCTTGAACGTGCCCTTGCTCGCCTCCTTTGAGCGCTCTTGTGCGGCTTCGAACTCCTTCTCATTGATAGTGAGGGAAAGCTCTTCAGCCATGAGACGTGTCAAGTCGACGGGGAAACCAAAAGTGTCGTATAAACGCCAGACATCGGCGCCGTTAAGCTCGCTGGAACCAGCCTCCTTTGCACGCACGGCATATTGGTCAAATAACTTCTCGCCGCGGTCCAAGGTCCGCGAGAAAGATTCCTCTTCTTCGTCAAGAATTTCCTTTATTTCTGCCTGTTTCTTCTGAAGTTCTGGGAAGACATCGCCCTAGAAGATGATCAGGGTGTCGCAAGAATACAAAGAAGGGAGAGGGTGCAGACCATTTGCCCAACTACGACAGGCATGAGTGATGAGAAGAAGGAGCCAATGGGTGCACCAAGTTTTTTCCTAACATATCGACAGCCGCGACGAAGGATGCGACGGAGAACGTAGCCTCTGCCAACGTTGTTTGGCACACCGCCGTCGCTCAGGGCAATCGAGAGGGTCCGGACATGATCCGCGACAACGCGGTAGGCAGTATCAATGCCATCGACATCCTCCGCACCAAACTTGCCAGTATATGGACGTGCACCGCTAAGTTCCTGGATCTTGACCATGATAGGGTAAAACATGTCTGTATCGTAGTTGGACATCTTGTTTTGGAGGACAGAGACGACACGTTCGAATCCCATGCCAGTGTCCACGTGTTTCGCTGGAAGAGCTTT
This sequence comes from Bothia castanella, assembly GCA_038089595.1. NCBI lineage: Eukaryota > Fungi > Basidiomycota > Agaricomycetes > Boletales > Boletaceae > Bothia > Bothia castanella. The sequence goes on from JBBPLB010000371.1 coordinate 2,290, forward strand.
GAGGGATCCGTCTTCCTCGCGGTTGAACTGGATAAACACGTTGTTCCAGATTTCGACGACTGTCGGATCGTCGCCGTCTACAAGGTGGGGAACCTCGCGACCTCCTATTCGATCAACATGTATTTCACTGTGATGATTATTGATATGGAAAGGATCGAGTGAACGTTGGGCTCACCTGCAAGGACCACACGGACCGGTCGGGCCCATCTCTGCAAGGTCAGGTCAGGTAGGGGTTGGGATGGAAAAAAAAAGCAGAATACCCCAGAAGTTGAACTTTGATGGAATGAGATGGGAAGGATCCATGCCAACGTCTAGCCACGTTTGCTTTGCTTCGTCGTCGCATGGAATGTTGTTTTGTGGATCGCCAGCAAAGTAGGTTACGTAGAGTCGCTCTTTGGGAAGCTTGTAGACTTGGGTCAAGACTTCCCAGCTGAAAGTGATAGCTTCTTTCTACAGTAAAGGAAAAGATGGGGAAGCGGGAGGGATGGGGGCGGAATACGAACCTTGAAATAGTCACCGAAAGACCAATTGCCGAGCATCTCGAAGAAAGTGTGGTGGTAAGAGTCTTTTCCGACATCCTCGAGATCTGGGAGGAGGTGAGTGTGGGGATGACCGGACTATGGAGGGGCAAGACCGTTGTGTTTTCCACCAGCCCTGATGCACTTTTGGCTATTGAACGCACGCTTGAGCCTGCCACGCTCTGAGTTGGGATCGACGGTTCCAAGGAAGATGGACTTGTACTGTGTCGTGTGAGGATAGCGGGTGGATGAGAGGAGAGATGAGACGGACTTGGTTCATGCCTGCGTTGGCGAAGAGGAGGGTCGGATCGTCGTAAGGAATGGTTGAGGAGGAGGGCACGAAGGTGTGGTCTTTATTGCGGAAATAAGCAAAGAACTCATCGCGAATTCTGCGGGCGGGCCAAGGGCCATTGTAGGTGGAAGTCATTCTGCACAATGATCGATAACCCGCCAACGCCCTCATTAACTACTAGTGCCAAAACTGGCGTTTGACTCGGTCATGATCATGTCACGTGAACATCATATAGATTAGATTTAGTGGCTGTGCATACACGTGATCTCCGCTTATCTTACCTGCCCTGAACCCGATCGATAAACCCCTTCCGACTCAGAAAACATATCCTTGATCTCATACACCGAGCTGCGGTCCCGGTGCTTGCAACCGACTCATTCCTTCCCCATTTAAAATCCCCTACCCCCCCTCTGTACTGTAACTTTTAGACATCATGGTGTACGTCCCTCCATTTCACTCCCCTCATCGTCTGCATGCTCATCATCGCTCTCCCACCCCATCAGTAACTTCACCGTAGGTGAGTAACCCGCCACCCTCATCCAGTCCGTATCTCATCCAAAACAGACCAGGTCCGCGCCCTCATGGATCAGCCCACCAACATTCGTAACATGAGTGTCATCGCCCATGGTAAGTCTCGACCCGATATCGCACCACATCACCGTCTTATCTGACTCTTCTAGTCGATCACGGAAAATCCACACTCACCGACTCCCTCGTCTCCAAGGCTGGTATCATCGCATCAGCAAAGGCCGGAGACATGCGTTTCACAGATACCCGTGAAGACGAAAAGGAGCGCGGTATTACCATCAAATCGACTGCCATCTCCATGTACTTTGAAATGGACAAGGAAGATGTCGAAGTCATCAAGCAAAAAACAGACGGTTTGTGCTTGCGTTCGTACATAGACTTTCCCAGTCTTACCGATCCGATCCCATCAGGCCATGAGTTCTTGATCAACTTGATCGATTCGCCTGGGCACGTCGACTTTTCCTCAGAGGTCACCGCCGCCCTCCGTGTCACAGATGGTGCCCTCGTCGTCGTCGACTGTATCGAAGGTGTTTGCGTCCAGACAGAAACCGTCTTGCGTCAGGCCCTGACAGAGCGTATCAAACCCGTCCTCGTTATCAACAAAGTCGACCGTGCTCTCCTCGAGCTCCAGGTTCAGAAGGAAGACCTCTACCAGTCCTTCCAGCGCACAGTCGAGACCGTCAACGTCATCATCTCGACCTACCACGACGCCGCCCTCGGTGACGTCCAGGTCTACCCTGACAAGGGTACTGTTGCCTTTGCTTCTGGCCTCCACGGATGGGGCTTCACCCTCCGTCAGTTTGCTGGCAGGTACTCTAAGAAATTTGGTGTTCCCAAGGACAAGCTCATTACCAAGCTTTGGGGTGACAACTTCTTCAATCCCGCGACTCGCAAGTGGTCTACAAAGTCCGCGGATGCCGATGGAAAGCCTCTCGAGCGTGCTTTCAACATGTTCGTGCTCGACCCTATATTCAAGATCTTCGATGCCGTTATGAAGCACAAGAAGGACCAAGTTGAGCTCATGTGCGAGAAGCTCGAGATCAAGCTTACTTCCGAGGAGAAGGAGATTTCCGATGCCAAGGCTCTCCTCAAGACCATCATGCGCAAGTTCTTACCTGCCGGCGAGGCACTCCTGGAGATGATAGTCATTCACCTACCCTCTCCCGCCACCGCTCAACGCTACCGTGTCGAGACTCTCTATGAGGGTCCCATGGATGACGAGTCGGCCATCAGTATTCGCGACTGTGATCCCAAGGGGCCTCTCGTTCTCTACGTCTCCAAGATGGTTCCCACGTCCGACAAAGGCCGTTTCTACGCGTTTGGTCGTGTCTTCTCCGGAACTGTCCGCGCCGGTCCCAAGATCCGCATCCAAGGACCCAACTATATTCCTGGAAAGAAGGAAGACTTGTTCGTCAAGTCCGTCCAACGTACCGTCCTCATGATGGGTCGCTACATTGAGCCTATTGAGGATTGCCCTGCTGGTAACATTATCGGTCTTGTTGGAATCGATCAGTTCCTGCTGAAGAGCGGTACTCTCACCACATCCGAAACTGCTCACAACATGAGAGTCATGAAGTTCTCCGTGTCCCCTGTCGTTCGGGTTGCCGTTGAGGTCAAGAACGCTGCCGATCTTCCCAAGCTCGTAGAAGGTCTTAAGCGTCTCTCCAAGTCTGACCCTTGCGTCCAGGCATGGATTGCTGATACCGGTGAACACATCGTCGCGGGTGCCGGAGAGCTCCACTTGGAAATTTGCTTGAAGGTCAGACATCCCACTTTCCCATCGTCCAGTATATACTTAGAGGAAAATTAGGACCTGCAAGAGGACCACGCAGGTGTTCCGCTCAAGATCTCCGACCCCGTCGTTGGTTACCGCGAGACCGTGAAAGCGGAATCCACCATCGTTGCACTCTCTAAATCCCAGAACAAGCACAATCGTCTGTATGCGAAGGCTATGCCCCTCGACGAGGAACTTACCAAGGCTATCGAGGCTGGCACCATTAGTGCCCGTGACGATTTCAAAGCCCGTGCTCGTATCCTTGCCGATGAATACGGCTGGGATGTCACTGATGCCCGGAAGATCTGGTGTTTCGGTCCAGAGACAACCGGCCCTAACCTGTTGGTTGATGTCACCAAAGGTGTGCAGTACCTCAATGAAATCAAGGATTCATGTGTTGCCGCATTCCAGTGGGCAACCAAGGAAGGTGTCTGTGCTGAAGAGAACATGCGTGGTGTCCGTGTAAACGTCATGGACGTGACAGTAAGTCCATTACTGCCGTACCACTATAACTGTTTGATCTGAAATACTCTTAGCTACATGCTGATGCTATCCACCGTGGTGGAGGTCAAATCATTCCAACATGCAGGCGTGTTTGCTATGCTGCCTGCCTGCTTGCTACACCCGGTCTCCAGGAACCCGTTTACCTCGGTACAGTGTATCCTATTCCCCAGTCTGACGTAGAGTTGACATCTGTCTTAGTCGAGATTCAATGTCCTGAGAATGCCATTGGTGGTATTTACAGTGTGCTGAACAAGCGCCGTGGTCAAGTCTTCAGCGAGGAGCAGAGGCCCGGAACGCCGATGTTCACTGTCAAGGCATACCTGCCTGTCATGGAATCCTTCGGCTTTAATGGGGATCTCCGTTCACAAACCGCAGGACAAGCCTTCCCCCAGAGTGTGTTCGACCACTGGGAGATCATGAACGGCTGTAAGTCGTCAATTAAAGTTTACGGTATTGAATGCTGAGTAAATGTCGTTCTTAGCGCCTCTCGATAAGGGTAGCAAGATTGAAGAACTCGTCAAGGGTATTCGTACACGCAAAGGTCTCAAGGTAGGCATTCCTGGGCTCCTTTTCCCGCAACTGCTAACATGTTTTGGTTCGTAGCCCGATATCCCCCCTCTCGACTACTACTACGACAAGTTGTAATTCGTGTCTGGATACCGCAGTGCTGAAAAACCAGGTTACTATAGCTTAGGAATCTGTTGAAAGTTGCCGTATCCCAACAATCTATCTAGTGTTTTTCTCGCACTTTGCGGATGCTATCTGCCTCGTGATAGTAACCCTTAAGGAAAATATTAGCAACGTTCCAGGTATCTGTTATCGAAGAGAACTGTTTGTTCATGATCTCTGTCATCCCCAATGTCCGGTGGACATTCACCATGTTTCCCTCTCTTAATCACTGCGCCAGATGACCACTTGCAAACCAAACTTTCTTCAATACAAAATTGTTCATAGTGCTTCTAGTATGGTAGATATCCACTGCTTCGTCTGAATCGTTCCCCTCTGTATCGGAACGGACGGTTACATTGGTTGCGATCCGTTGAGTAGTCTTGCATGTTGTAAATCTGGTAGTCGTGAACCCGCGTTCTGACTTGTCTTATGTACCAACCTCCCGAGTTTGCTGACGGCTTGATTCATCACCTGAGTATCGATACGGCAGACCGGATGGGCTGTGTTGACCCACGTCGAGCGGTTATTCCCCGAGAGCCACTTCTTGTGGCGCTTTCGGCACCGTTCTAGTCATCATGATTCTCGCACTTGTTCGGTCCATGACTCGAAATTTCGGCCGCCCGGTACAAATTCTGAGAAGCTTCGAGTGTCAGTAAAGATCACTCACCTCTTCTCTCGATCCTTCAAAAGATGACAAGGGCTGTCGACGATTTGGCGACTATACCAGGCATCCAGGAATACCTTCAGGATAACCCAGAATTCGGCGCTCACAAAATTGAGAGACTCTCTGGGGGGTTTGGTAATTTCACATACAGGTTACACCTCCATAGACCATTCGGTGGTCGTCAGACGCTTGTTTTAAAATATGCTCCTCCATATGGCGCTGCATCTGCAGGAAATTTTCCACTTGACCAGCATCGCCAGGTACCCCACCAACTTACCAATGTTATCCCGATATGCTGACAATGAAAAACAGTTCATCGAAGTCCAAGCACTCCGTCTTGCAGGTCAGCTGACCACAGCCGATATCCCCGTATTCGTCAAAGTTCCTACTGTCCATTTATTCGATGAAGAAAGACATGTCGTGATCATGGATGATGCAGGGGAGGATAGTCGAACCCTGAAGGAGGTACTCATCGGAGAGAGTTTGCCAAAGACCGTCTCGGAACAGATTGGCACTGCGCTCGGCAAATTTATCTACGGTGTCCATACCTGGAACCGGAAGCCTGACACCGACCTGACTCTCTTTGCAAATAGTCATGTTGGGAAGTTTATCACGGTCTTCTTGACTTATGGACGACTCGAGTCTACCTTGACTGGGAAGGACAACATTCCCGCGCTCTCTGATCCCTTACTTGGAATCCCCGAAGCGAAGATGACAACGATATCAAGGTTGGTAGAGAGGACGAAACTGGCCATCCACGCAGCGTCCGCGTCTGATCCCATGACGCATGGTGATTTCTGGCCAGGAAATCTGGTGGTGTCGCTTAGACGCAGCTCAGACGGAACTGTAGAGGGTGTGGAGAAGTTATACGTCCTGGACTGGGAGGTCAGCAAGACCGGGCTGCCTGGACTAGATCTTGGCCAACTTTGTGCAGAGATCTACACTCTGTCCCAGTTTTACCCGGCGCGGGAGGAGTCAACCCGGACTATAATTGGGTCATTTTTGGGTGCTTATAAGGAACGGAAGGGAACGGGAGAGGACATTGAGCTTGCCAGAACGGTCGTGAGTCATATCGGCGCACACTTGGTGGCAGTGACTCCTCTTGTAAGCTCCTGGACTGGAAGAGAGAAAACAAGAGAGGTGGTGGAGAAGGGAGTTGAGATGCTGGTCCTGGGTGAGGAGGGATCCGAGTTAGCCCTGAGAACGAGTGTCGTAGGACCTCTCCTTTGAAGTGTACATGTGGACTTGGACGTACCTATCCGTAGTACGGGAGCAGATGTGCTCGCTAGAATCCATTGGGATGATTTCTCGGCCTATCAATGGTTGGCCAGAAGAACTTCATCGAGACGAGTCACCGGTCGGTGTAACTACCAACTTACCTTCCTCGTTCGAATGATCCCATATCTCGCCGACTTACCTCCAGAGATATACTCCGGGATATTGGTACACGTACCTCGGGACGAGCGACAGCAGACTACCTTGTCCCTCACTAGAGCTATCCCGCGTTCCCCGGTGCCTCTGTACCACTTATTCGAGTACATCCGCCTCGGCTCGGCAGAGAGTGTGGTGCAGCTGTATTGCCGACTACGAGGACGCCTCGAAGAGCCCCGCTGGACTAAAGCATTCTCGCTCGAAACATGGAGTGTGGACGCAGACGTGGTGGTCAACCTAGTGGCCCTGCTCTCGCAGGTGTCCGAGATTACGCTGTTTATCGGGCCAAATTTTGCTCCGGAACATCTAGAGGAGATCCTGGAGAAACCGAGAGAAGGTTTGTGTTACATCTCATTGCGTTTCAGACCGTAGTAAGCCACGAACGCTTCTCGTTGCCGTGCCTTCCTGCTGACCTCGACTTGAGTGTGCAGAAAGCAACATATTATCAGTTTCTTAAGGTGGGACAACACCACTCTATACCCAACTCTCTAACTCAGGCAACCAGGGTGCATACTTTGATACCGCGTTGGAGGCACTTTCTCGATGGCCGTCAGCCAACTTCACCACCTTATCAATCGTACAAGACCCTCTGGATACGGAGATCGCCCGCAGACACCATTTTGCGCAGCCTCTGGTATTCTTCCGCCTTGACCCAATCAGCACGCTGGCGTGTTCGCCATACCTCCGTTCTCTGACAAGTCTGCGACTGCGAATTCCATCCAAACAAGTTGCTCCTTTTATCCACAGCTCACCTCGCCCCACACCTAGACTCCGCATCTTGGATTTGTCGACGTGCGACATTCGGTTGACTGACATGGAAGCACTGGCAGCGCGGTTCCCGCAGTTAATGCATCTGATCGTAGATGGGTGTAACATTATGTGGGGCGACGCCCAGGAGAGTGAGTGGGCGAACATCGGAAAGACGTGTGCACTAGCGACCGTCAAGGCAGCCAAAGAGCGAGAAAAAAAGCTCAAGACTTGGCTAGAGGCTCACACGATTCGTACCAGCCCGGACCCAGAACCTGGCGCTGTGCCGGAAGAAGAGGTTACTGTAGCTAGACGTGTCCGCCCGGGTCGTCGTGGATTGTCCACTGCAACAATATCGTTGCGAAATCCATCAACGAGAACGACAACCCCTGTTATTCGGGCGAACACAGCGGTCCCAAAAGTTCGTATAGTCCCATCTCCCCCAGCTCTACGCTCCTTGAGCATGACTACAAGCACGTTGCACAAGGACAAGCACGACGCCATTCGAACTCAGTTCGAAAGGGGTTGGGACGAAGGTCTTGCTCAGCTCACCGCCATCCGAAGCAGACTGTACCAGTCATGGAGAAATGGTGTAAGAATGATGCACA